>JAFFST010053210.1:373632-383752 GCA_022414735.1 Noturus placidus
GAGTCACACAACCTGAGATAAACAGCACAGCATTCTCACGCAAGTGTTGCTATGTGTCAGGAATGGAAAGAACGATTTATGAAGCAATAGACTGAAAATTAAAATTCATAAACTTCTATTGATTTACATATTAAATGAAAACGATCAATTAAGGAAGTTTTAATTTCATCAACTCTTTTATTTTATTAATAGTTTATGAATATAGTTATATTTAATTTCCCATTCATTTATTCAATTTATTGCTATTTCATTCATTCATTTACTGAAAACCCATTAAAAAAATGTAATACATTTATCCAAAAATAATTGTAGACTGAATTAATATATTGTACGGGATAATGAATAAAGTTAATTACAATTATAGCTGCACAATATGTTGCTTGTAATTATTTGAGGTTGGATTATTTTTTATATCTATGCCTTTAGCTGAGCTTCATTTTGATAGCAGTATATATTAGAGGTGTACAAACCCACTCATGTATACCGTATTTAAACCTATAGAGGACTGATGAAAGTTGCAGTTTTTTTCTGAGACCATAAACAGCACTAGAGTATTGCTTCCTAAACCAAACGCTATCTTTGGCCGTGATCCTTCTGAGGACTTTTAAAGCAGGGAAATGTATTTTTCAGAATGATTTGGCAGCATCTATGAAGGATCTTGGCAGGAGTCGGTCATTGGAGACTCGGTAGTAACAAAGTAAGGATATGCTGACACAACACAAAACACACACACAAAAAACCACATTTAATCATCATCATCAAAACAGGCAGTAGGGCTCGTTCCAGAATATTCTGCAGCTCTGCGTGTTTGCAGTGCGCTCCCACTCAGGCCTTTGGAGAATAGGCTGAACCCTTCCTCACTCAATACGTTTATGAGTTTATGAAATAACCTCATTGTTATACAAGTTGTAATTTGTTACAGACATTTGTTATTTATTTTACAGTTCTATTGTTGTTTGTTGGATTTGATATTTGGCAGATGCTTTTTATCTAAAGTGATTTCAAGGAAGAATCTAATCCAGGACCAGAGCAGAGCTATAGAGGTTTAAATGACTTCCTCTATGTCTCAGCCCACAGTCACTCTTTGGCAGGTCGGAGATACTACTGAATTTGGTCACTAATACTACCTTTGTATTAATTATAATAAATAAAAAAATAATAAAAACATCTTTAGATTCCACTTAAGTTTTCTCTCAACTTGTTGAATCAAAGTTGCAGAAACAAAATGGACCATAACCTGTCTCACTGAATGAGCATTATCAGAAATAGGTTTGATATTACTTCTTACAGTATTTATACATTGTAAGTCAAATCATCATATCATATGCTGTGGCCTTCACAGTGGGCACAGCCTCACCAAAAACCTGACAGTTGAAGATTGGATAAAGACCATGTGATGGATTTCCAGTCTTCAACTGTCCAGTGTCTGTAAACCTGTGCCCACTCTAGGCTCAGGTTTCCTCTTCTTGGCTGACTCTTGCAGAACCTGATGTGGTCTTCTGCTGTTGTAGCTCATCTGCCTGAAGGGGTTGTGTATTTGATGGTTTTTTGCTCACCGTGGTTGTAAAAAGTGGTTATTTGAGTTACTGGAGCCTTCATGTCAGCTCGAACCAGTCTAGCCATTTGGACCTTTTTTTTTTTTTTGGTTTTCGCAATATTCTGTGGAAATTCTAGAGACTCTAGAGTTCTGTGTGGAAAATCCCAGGAGATTTCAGCAGTTTCTGAAATACTCCATGGCACGGTTAAAGTCTCTTGAGGAATGCAGTTTTCTTGACGCTAAACATACAAGCATTCCAAAGCCAAACTATAGAAGCAAACAGCCTTTTATAACATTGGTAAACAATCCATTGCTTTTTACAGTCCCTCTATATTTATTACCCAACACATCCATTGAGTTTAGAAATCAGTGGAAACAAAGTTACATTAAAAACATTTCTGTCTTCTGCCTGTTAGTTGTAATTCTATGATTAAGTGGCAGATGTGAAGCTGCTGTGGGGAGTGGCGGAGGTCAGATTTTGCAATCGCTACAGGGTGTGTTCAGAGAGCGGCACACAATAAAGGTCTTACGTAATGCCTGGGAAATGGCTTTGCGTGTAACTGAGGCTGCCAGTCCAACGATCAGAAGACAGCCATTAAAAAACATGCAAAATGAGAAGGTCGACTTAATACGACATGCTATAACTTGCGTAAGTGTCAATCAGGGTCAGAGCTGAGGCAGATGTTATGTGAAAATATTTATTTACAATTTCAAGCATTTCATCGACCATTTTCAATGCAAAACAGCCATGACAAGGCCTGCACAGAGGCTGGCATTACAAATCTGTTTATAGTATTTACAAAAGGCATTATAGAATCAAAAATTAAAGCTTTCACATGTATAATTCCCCAATGAGAACATTGTAAAAAAAACCAAAAAACATTCACAGATAATGTTTCTTTAAGCTGTTCATGTCAGCAAAGAATTTATATCATCATATATATCATCGTTATATCATTTAGGTTTGTTCTGAGTTTATCACATATCACATTTTTATTACTAACTCTTAAAACTTTCCAACTGCTATTGCAAACAATATAAACGAAGGTGCACTTTCTTAGGAAAAAAAAACCCATTCCAATCCAGGTTTACAGGCAGCTCTCTCCAAATACTTGCAAACATTTTTTTAACCCAATAAAATATTAGGGATGCTCCGATCGATCGGCATCGGCCGATAATCACATTCTATGACTCCATCATTAATCTCTGAATTTGGCCGATCTCATGAACCGATCGCAATTTGATGACGTAGAACATGAGGACGTAAAACACATGATATCGGCCTAAAATTCATGTCATCACCGGTGTGGAATTGTGTGGAGGTCTCAAGAAACAATGAAAAATGAGACATTTGCCGTGTATTTTTAAAAGCCTATTAACATGTTCATTATAAAATGAATATTTGTTGTGCTTATTTGTTTGATTCTCAATTAAAACAACAATCTACAACATTACTGTAAAGAATATAACCAAGGCAACATCTGTGGTATTACTTTATCTGGAAAAAAAAAACGGTCAACAGAAAGCTAACCTATCACTTATATAAAGCTTGAACGATCGGTATCAGTATCGGTATCGGCTGCAAAAATCCTGATCGGAACATCCCTATAAAATATATAGTATATTTCCTTTCCCATTATAGCAGATGTGACCTTCTCTGTCTAACATCCTGATACTGCTAAACAGATTACTCCATCTTCCTCTGTCTGTTTACAGACGGGCGGGAAAAAATAAAGACCCTCAGCAGTAAACCAAAGCATGATCACACGTGTTCAGCTAATACAAGCTAATCCATACACTAATACAGGTCCTTCATGATCTCCTGCAGCAGTGGATGTAAACACATGTTGATCTCCGACTCTTTGAGCAACTGAATGAAGTGAACGTGGTCGGACACGATCTGCCTCAGGTCAGTCATCTTCTGTAGGACTTTGGCAAAAAGATGGAGCGAGTCCGGGTGGTTCATTTTAAGATGGAGCTCCAGTGAGTGGAGAACATTCTCCTGTAGATCCTCGATGGGCTTCACATTCAGCAGGCCTGGGCGATCTGTATAAGTCAACACAAAGTAGTCTGATTACATGTCTGTGTAATATTTTTACACAACTGTTTAGTATGTCCGAACCTTCCTACTTCAGACAAGTCGTATATTAGTGACTCTCGAGTTACTTTTTTGTTCTCCTTGAGGTTAATTTTTCACACGTGTGTATAAAAAAAAAAAAAATCAAAGTTCAAGGGTAAGGTGTTATTAAATGGCCACAAAACGGTGACCAATAAATCTGCGAGATAACTCTAGAAGACATCTTGTTAACGCTGAGATGAGTAGCAACAATAATGTTAAACACAATATGCAGAATCAGCCAAAGGTAAATCTGCATATTCTGGTTCAATATCAGGTCAGATAAAATGCTAATCCATGTGAACTATTGTCACCTGGGCTTGGTATAAGCTAAACAATTTATGAGTCATACATATGTGGGAGTTAGGAAGAGAAACTGTTTGAGGTGAAATGCTGGTCATGTAATCTTTTCTTACCTAAATAATCCTCAAGGATTATCAATAAGTGGAGAGGAGAACAGGTTTCTGGGATATGTAGCTATGTGTGCTGCGTTTAGTGTACCTCAGCAGCGTAGCGCCCTGAGAAATTTCACCAGGTGTCTTTAGAAATTTTATTAGACTAACACTCAAACAAAGACAGGATTCTGATGTGTGGATATTTCTACAAACTCTCTTAAAAACAAAAAGAAAGTTTTTTTGATATCTGTTTGCTGTTTAATGTTACATTAGCCAACACACAGACCATTCCATTTTCCATAGCGCTTATCCTACACAGGGAGCCTGGAGCCTATCCCAGGGAACTCTCGGATCAAGGCGGGTGACACCGTGGACCCATCGCAGGGCACAACTGCACACAGTACGGGCAATTTGGAAATGCCAGTCAGCCAATCGGTCTTTGGACTGGGGGAGTACCCAGAGGAAAGCCCCAAAGCATGGGAAGAACATGCAAACTCTGCTGTGGAAAACATACTAACCACTAAGCCACCGTAGCCCCTCCTGTAAAATATTGACTATTACAGTATATATTATTGAAGTTAGTGATCTGGCTAGTTTTTGGACACCTCAAACCACTTCTAACGTCTTCTCTCACATTGCGAGATTGGCGCATATGAAACTTTTAAATACTTCAAATATTTTAAATGCATAATCAGTTCTAAATCAGTAACAGCAGGCGTCTACTATTGACAAAACATGTCACATCTCTCATGTTATCTGTATGCCTTCATCGGAAATATGTCTGATGTGTTGTAGAGATGAAAACTGAGGTTATTTAGTTTTGAGAACTTGTTTACTAAGACAAATGCTGTCGAATGACCAAGCGTTAATCTACTACTGAAGTATTAAAACAGAATAAAACGCACTGTCACCATTTTCTTGTCGTTCTTGTGATTTCAAGCTCAGTGCTGGTCATGCGGTTAGAGGAATAAATCATCAGCAGTTTGACACTGTTTATTTACAACCCAAACTGTCATACGTCTTGACTTCCTGTTACCATGTGATATTGAACAAGTACACCTATTACATAATGGAATGTAATGTACTGCCTTCATCCAGTGTTCGCTGACATTGTACTTGTTGTTTATGAAGAAAGTGAATCTCATTATACTTGTGGTTTTGGCACAGGATCATTCATTCCGTTTAAACGATCAAATCAACGAACAGCCAAAAGACGTCGCCGAGACCTTTTCATCTACATAATGCAACTCGGGTTAACGCGACGGTAAAACTCCCCTTGGATTTGAATATATTTGCTTCCTGATCCAAGGCCTTACCTCCACTGAGAATAATGACGGCAAAGAAGAGAGCCATGTCGGTGTCGTCAAGCTCCAGCATGTTAAACTTGACTGAGAACTCAAACTTGGGCTCCATCATCTCGCTGAAGGGCTTGCGCAGGCTCTTGAGGAACTCGCGTGTCATGAAGATCTGGCCGTACGAGATAAGCGTGCCATCCTTGTTCATGAGGGGCGCCATCATGATGATGAGGACCTCGATGACGGCATACTTGAGCAGTGTCACCTGGTCGTTGAGGTCGAGGTTCAGGAAGCCCGGGATGCTCTTGGCAAACTCTGTGACCTCGCTGACCGCCTCGGCCGAGCGTGACTGGCAACTGTGGAAGAATCGCAGCTCCACCTCGCGCTGCAGGTCTGACTGAACCGAGCTCACATTCAGATGCCTGTGATGGTCCTGCCGTGGGATCTGACGACAGTTTATGAACTGTTCGCCCTCTAGCAGAGACTTCATATCATGGACAACGAACGGCTGTGGGGCAAAAGAAAACATCTTTTAAGCTTATGAGATTATGAGCATAAATTTCACTTGTGTTATGAGGTATTATATAAATAACACAAAAGCTGTGGGCTAAAAGAAGCTAAGTTTCAGTATTTAACTGGTTTCAGAAATAATGCCAATATTAGTTTTAGGGATTATGTGGATAACACTGAAACATTTTGTGTTTACTACATTTAGGATTACGTATTATCCATAAGTTGAGTCTTTAAAGGCCTGGCATTTGCGCCAAAGTCAAACCGACATACACTGAACATCACGATTGTGTGAAACTAGTACTAAACAATAATAAAATGATATAATATAATATACTTTTTTTGTTATATTTTCTTCACACCTAACTGTATACCATTACTGTTACCGCTGATCACATTTCTAACAGACGTCACAAGTAACTAAGATAAAATGGAGGAACACTAGGTTAATGAAGGGAACATGCATACCGCTAATATAGTTGATATTAATCATTAATGAATGCATTTCAATTGGTCTCAACTGTGTATTTATTTATTTAAATAAGTCATCTGAGGTAAGGGTGCCGTAGAACTGGAGCACTTAAAACTGAGGGCTGATATCTTTGTAAATCTGACCTCAAAAATGTTCTCCCGCATACAGTGTTTCCCTTTGAGAGCCAGAACACTGGCTTGACAATAAATCAGTGTTTTCATCTAAACTTGGCTATCTTTATCGATAACACTAAGCTGAACATCCTGCTGTATGAATAAAAGCGCAGCGGTTGAGCAGTCTATAAAACTCTATTGAGGCGTATTAAACAGATCTATAGTGATTAATATACAAAATAGGGAAATGAAAGAATCCTATCCGGCACTACTTTGTTGTATGCACTATTGCTTAGCAGACCTAATTTCACTTCAGGATAAGCAGCATTCTGCTGTCCTTTTGTCCTTCCTGTGCTGTCGCATACTAAATTAGGCGAGGTTTCAAACTTGAACTAGAGCAGACATTCGCATTCAAGGTAGGGATTAGTTGTTCAAATGGTGTCTGGGATTCTAGACAAATCATCCCCGAGGTGTTTACTCTTGTGTAAGCAGAGAAAAAGATATTCTGATTGTCTGAAATCCCAAGGTGACATATTTCTCCTTAAGTTAATCACCTTTGGGTCGAGCATGCTGTGTGAGCTCTCGCAGGAGTGGACATGTTTGTATATTTCATATAACGCCAGTATGAGTGAATTAGCATTTGTCCTCAAATGGTCTACAGGCTTATACTACAGCCTGCTAAAGTACAAGCACATTTTTTATTTGAGAAGAAAAAAAGAAAGCGCATCACCAAGCCAAGTCTACTGTTTGGGAACATATACGTACGGACATGGTTTAGTCTTATAAAAAGAGTTGTACAACTTCACGATTCTGTGGACTTCATAAACATTTCCGCATTCTCGACACAACCACACTTAGTATGATTCGGCTCATATCGTAGACCATGCCAGTCAAAACAAGTGTCCGACAGCCTTGCTGATATCTCCTGCTAGCGCCGCTCACAGCAATACTGCATTTCTTTTTATTTATTTACACCATATGTTTCAATGAAGAATTTAGAAATGAACAATTTTAGATGTGTGTCTAGCCTCATCAATAAAATATATTAAGTTAGAAATATGACACATAATACTACAACATAACAATAACTCCAGTTTACATTTTTACTCTTAACATCACTCCCTGCCTTTTGTTAAAAGACTCAAGTTATACTGTTGCTGTTTAATTAATAGATGTGTCCCAATGTGCTTTGAAGTCATTTTTAGTTTAGACGCTTCTTTAGTGACATTTGAAAATTTCTGTACTGACTTTCACATGCCTATGCATGTTTTTTCAATTAAAAATAAATAAATAAATAAATAAATAAAAAATGTAAACACTATAAAATGTTTTTGAAATAAATAATTAAACACACACACACACACAAATATACATTTATATATATATTAATAGTCGGCTATTAACGGGCGGCTGTGGCTCAGTCGGTAGAGCGGGTTGTCCACTAATCGTGGGGTTGGTAGTTCGAATCCCGGCCCGGGTGATCCCATGCCCTGGGCAAGACACTGAACCCTAAGTTGCCCCCGATGGCAAGTTAGTACCTTGCATGCAGCTCTGCTACCATTGGTGTGTGAGTGTGCTCTCATTTGTAAGTCGCTTTGGATAAAAGCATCTGCTAAATGAATAAATATATAATAGTCATTTCATATATATATATAAAAATATATATATATATATATAAATATATGAAATGACTATTAATGAACATTATATTGATTGCAAATACAAATAGAAGGTTTTTCATTTTTAAAATATAATAATGCTTACATTAAACCTATGCTAAATTGCATAGAATTACACAGTAACATCTACATTTTTGACTGTTATTCTATATGGATTTGTAAAAAATTTGATACTAGCATGCAGTTTCATATCATCATACTACATCCACGCCAACAATTTATTCAATCAGTGCATCCTGAATGTATGTCTGATTGCTGACTGCTGCGATGTTGGAACGTGCTCTATTGTATTGTCTCTGTTCACTGTTATTGTTGTTGGATTTCTTGTTAAATTCTGTGTACACATCACAATAAAGTGCTCTGACTTCATCTTTCAGTTCATAGCCTATAAACCTGACGTTCAAAAAAACAACAAAAAAACAGGCTTATAAAATTATAGTGTGCTGCCGCCTTGTAAAATTATAAGGTATCTAGCCAGCAAACCCAGGAAGCGTCGTCATTTGTTCACCAACAAGCATGTTCAATTCGAGCTTCAAATTACAGATATACAGGTATGTCAGGGTTGTTGTTTTTTTTTACACTACATATCCGAATATCGGGCTAGAACATCATGGATGTTTTCAAAAGTAAAAAACAAAAAGTGGTCATCTAGCCCACATGTATTTAAAAACCTGAAATTCTTCCTTTACGCTGCCAAAAACATGCTATTCAAGACTGGCTTCTATGATGAGTTCCGATAAGCAGTGTACATAACTACTGACACATCTGTTATCTGAAACCTGAAACTGGAATTTAACTCGCTATCACTTCTGCTAGTGACTAAATGGCTAGGCTAACTGAATATTCTGCCTCGAGGTTGCTTTATTTAGTTCTGCATTGGTTTGGTTAAAGTGAATTATACTATTACAATTGAATTGTTGCTATCAACTGATTTAAAATCGAATTGTAAACAAATAACAGATAAAAATGCATTGGCTCGGTCAGTTTGAATGGGCATGATTGATTAATCACCCAAAATCACCACAAGTTTTTTTTTCTTTCTTCCCCAGCTGATCTGCAATGACATTTTTAATATACTGTACATAAAATGCAAACTCACAGCGTTGTCACTGGTTTTCCCTGAGAGGATGGCCCTGGCCTTGGCTTTGGTCAGGGGGAAGTTCTTCAGATAGCTCTCGTAAAGTTGTTTGGCCAGGGCCCTTAAGTCAGCCGCCTCCGGGTGCATGTGCTCCAGATCGGAGGAAACCTCAGCCAAGAGCTTCTCCTTCTCTGCCTGGGGCATACGGCCAAAGCGAATGGCTGGGAAAAAGACAAACAGGCCAAAAAAATGTTCAAATAAACTCCCCTGAAATCCCAAATCCAACATGGTTCAACTTACGACATGGTCACTCCAGGGATCAGTGGGTGGGATGTATAAAAAGAAATAGGGAGTTTGTTTTTTAGTGCGTGGATATGTTGGGGAATGTCAGAGTGACCTGTTTGAGGAGTAGGTTTCCTGCATCCACTTAAATTCCTTTTAAAATTCCGGAAAAAAGCTTTCAGTGGGGGATCCCTTTTGAAAATGCCTTTTAGTTCATGTCAAAGGATTTCATATACAGTGCCTTGCGAAAGTATTCGGCCCCCTTGAACTGTTCGATCTTTTGCCACGTTTCAGGCCTCAAACATAAAGATATAAAACTGTAATTTTTTTGTGAAGAATCAACAACAGGTGGGACACAATCATGAAGTGGAACGAAATTTATTGGATATTTCAAACTTTTTCAACAAATAAAAAACTGAAAAATTGGGCGAGCAAAATTATTCAGCCCCCTTAAGTTAATACTTTGTAGCGCCACCTTTTGCTGCGATTACAGCTGTAAGTCTCTTGGGGTATGTCTCTATCAGATTTGCGCATCGAAAGACTGAACTTTTTGCCCATTCCTCCTTGCAAAACAGCTCGAGCTCAGTGAGGTTGGATGGACAGCGTTTGTGAACAGCAGTTTTCAGTTCTTTCCACAGATTCT
>JAFFST010053210.1:385051-401043 GCA_022414735.1 Noturus placidus
GTGTTAGTTCTCTCATGGGCTAAAATTACACAAGGATACTTCTTATTGATGATTTCCCGAAGTGGAAAGAATTCAACGACACGGTATCACATGACAACTCAGTATCAGGTTGCCTGACGTTCTATTGCCTCTAACTGAATGGTTGTGCCGACGCAATACCTGGCTAATCTGTGCTTTGTCATCTCGCAGTGCTGAGATTTTTAAGATTGGGTGTTGGTTCAAAGGCAAGAGCCGAGCATGATAGCCATGATTTTCTGTCACACCTTCATTCTACTTATGTGACACTGATGATGATAACACTGTGTTTTTCATTTCATTCATGGCTGACAATTGCGTGAACTTGAATTTGAATGATTTGGACTAACATTTCACTGCTGCAGCTAATTTTTTAAACTACTACTAGCACTTAATAATATTTAATAATTATTATTACTGCCAAGTTTGAGTGATCTTTCCAATTGACCAATATTGTCCTGTCAAAAAAAATGGTGAAAAATATTCTTTTAAACGGCGGCTAGTCTTTGCTTTAAAAGTCCATTACATGTACAAACACAGATGCTCCATGCAAATCTTCCAAACCTGTAATTTGGGTTCTCTCCCACACATAAGTATTTGTCTTGGGGGTAGAAAGTGGTTGAAAAGATGACGTGTGAAGAGTCGAGCCCTCTGTGCCTTTAAGCCAACAAACCAGTGGCTTACACTTATCTAACGTTTTTAATGTTAGGAAGTTGATGTCGACTTTTTTTTTTCTCCATGTGCCCTGACTTGTTGCAAAAACTCTTCTGATTAACAGGCAGCCAGCACGGGCATCACACCTTTTGTAAACGTGCACACGCCTCCTTATATCACTAGTACTGTACAACAAGGCGGCAGTGTGCCAGCAACAGTGACACGGCGCATTTACTGCTGTGCCTTCATCAATCATTGATAAAGAACACAGAAAAATCTGATGAGATTTTTACCCAACCAACATGAAATGCAGGATAGAGGGAGGGCGAGCACGCGATGTGAGCGGAAGGAAAACAAAGGCAGCCAACTAGAGGCAACGGCACTGATAAGGATAAACCCGGATAACCTTGTCGCTCTGTGTGCTACACCTGCATTCTTCACTCTCATAAACACATCACACAGAGAAAGTTGAAAGGCCTAAACGGCACAAAAGTATGTGGACACCTGACCTTTACACCCTTATGTGGTTCTTCTCCAAACTGTTGCCACAAAGTTGAAAGCACACAGTTGTATAGGATGTCTTTGTATGCTGTAGCATTAAGATTTCGCTTCACTGGAACTATGAGGCCTAATCCCGTTCCTGCATGATAATGCCCTTACGCACAAAGCGAGCACTACAACGACATGGTTTGAAAAAGTTGGTGTAGAAGATTTTGAGTGATCTACACAGAGCTCTGACCTTAACCCTTTGGGATGAACTGGAACACTGACTGCACCCCAGGCTTCCTCACCCAACATCAGTGCCTGACCTCACTAATGCTCTTGTGGATAAATTGTGGATTCCCCACCTTCAATGTCAGAAATCTATTTTAAAAGTCTTCCCGGAAGAATGGTGAATGCTATAACAGCGAAGCGGGACCAACTCGGTGTTAAAGGGAAATATTGTACGTCATAATCTACCAAGAACTTTGTCTAGCATGTGGTGCTCTCACCAAAGCAACCTGAGTTCAAGTCCTGTTCAGTAAACTATAAAGTACGCGATATGAACATATATATTATATATACATAAATATATTTGACATATATTCCCAGTGATATTTTAAATTTTTTTAGTACACCTGGGTGATTAGGAACAGGAAATTGTTCAGCCATGACTTCCTGTTTCACAGGGGTATAAATATGAGATAACACACAGGCCAGATTCCTTTAGTCATTCATAACAATGGGTAAGACCAAGGAATATAGCTGTGATGTGCGGCAAAAGGTTGTTGAGCTTCACAAAATAGGAAGTTGCTATAAGAAAATAGCACAAGCATTGAAAATGTTCATTTCCATCATCAGGGCAATAATTAAGAAGTTCCAGTCAACTGGAAATGTCATGAATCAACCTGGAATTGGACGTGTGTCTGTATCGTCTCAACACACTGTGAAGAGGACGGTTTGAGTGGCCACAAAATCTCCAAGGATCACAGCTGGAGAATTGCAGAAGTTAGTTGTGTCTTGAGGTCAGAAAATCTCCAAAACTACAATCTGAAGTCACCTACATCACCACAAATTGTTTGGAAGGGTTTGAAGAAAAAAAGTCTCTACTCGAGTGTCTTCAGTGTTCCAGACACTACTGGAACGTCAAATGGGTTTGGGTTCTGTAGTCAGATGAAACCAAAATAGAGCTTTTTGGTAATAAACAACAGAGGTAGTTTTCGAGCACACAGAGAGGTAGTCATATGAAAAAGTACCTCATGCCCACGGTTAAATATGGAGGTGGATCTTTAATGTTTAGGGGCTGTTTTTCTGCCAGAGGACCTGGACATTTTGTTAGGACACATGGCATCATGGACGCTATCAAATATCAACAGATATTAAATAAAAACCAGACTGTCTCTGTCAGAAAGATTCAAATGGGTCATGGTTGAATCTTCCAACAGGACAAGGATCCAAAATATACATCAAAATCAACACAAAAATGGTTTACTGACCACAAAATCAAGGTCCTGCCATGACCATCCCAGTCCCCTGACCTGAACCCCATAGAAAACCTGTAGAGTGAACTGAAGAGGAGAGTCCACCAGCATGGACCTCGAAATGTGAAGGATCTGGAGAAATTCTGTATTCTCCAACCTCATCAGGAATTACAGGAGAAGACTCAGAGCTGTTATGGTATGGTAACACAAAGTATTGACTAAAAGTGTGCCAATAATTGTTGCACACCTATATTTAACACATATGTTTTTATAAACCTGTGTTGTGTTTGCAGTTGTTTGATCTCCATGAGAGCAGAGTATTTTTGTATTTTTTGAACAAAATATCAAATGGTTAAACAATAAAAACACTTCGTCACAGCCTTCTTTGCTCAAGAGTGCCAATATTAGTGGAGGGCGCTGTACATGAGCACCAAGTAAAGTGAACTTAAATATACACGTTTATACACTTAAATATACACCATTACTCAATTGAATTAAATGAAAGTTTACTAAATCGATCGAGTATAGTCGTCTTGTTAGGGTTTTCATTGTAGGTCTTAATTATGTTTGCTTCAACTGGGAAAGCCTGATCATACTGAACACAAGGTTTTAACTGTCCATTGTTTACCCAGCATGATACATAATGAATCCGTGTATTACTCCTCAGCATTCATTGGCTTCAGCATTCATTGGCTTTTTAACAGATCCCCAATATCTAATCCTGCTAGCAGACAACATGTCACATCTCTCTTTCTCTCTCTCTTTTATATATATATATATATATATATATATATATATAGAATATGTTTGTTTGTTTCCCAGTTTATTACACTCGTCCCCATGCTGCACAGTTTAACGTTATCATTTAACATTTAACTTTAACATTACCTAATTAACGTAATGCAGCAGTGTCGAATTAGCTAGCTTAGCCGTAACGCAACAGTGTCGAATTAGCTAGCTTAGCTTGAGAGTGGCACAACCAGTTAGTTTGTTTATGAAACAGCAGGTCCTTCCTGCAGAGAGATGTTTATGATCCCCAAAATAGTACTGTTCCTCTAATTCAGCTGGAGAAAAAAAAGATATGTTTACATGACACAGCAAACACACACATAAAAAACCCTATTATTTTAAGAGTACAACTAGCTATAATGTTTTTTAAGAACAGCTATACCTGCTATAGTAGCAAAATGCTTTCGGTTTCTATTGGTTGATTGCAGCTTTGGCAGAACAGTTGCTGATATTAGAATAGTACTGCTTTGTTTTGAGGTTGCAGGAGTGTGAATGAGGGTGCTACATGTCAAGGAAAGTCTGTTTGAGAGTCATGTGGTTGCACACGTTTAAGTGCTTTGCACGCTCTGACAATAAAGCCACAGTCGATGCAGCTGGCGACCACAAAGAGGAAGCGACGAGAGGAGCAGGCCAAAATGCTGCTACCTCACTGCTACAGCAACATGCCTTGAACATGTGCCTTGGCTGGAAATACTTTTCTCTGAAACAGCAGGCCCTTCCAGCAAAGGAATAGCGCTTCTCAAAACCGGCACTAAAAGTGACGCATTATTAGTGATATTAGCATTTTTTGGACAAAATATTCCACTGTGTTTTGATTTTTATGTTGTTTGAAATACTGTTTCATTTATTTAATTTACGTTAACCTTATGCTTATTTTTGTACTTATATATTTTTAAGTATATTTTTATTTTATGCTTGTGTATTCCACTACACTGCTTTTTATTTTTACGTTCATTTTAATGATCTAATTTTTTTATTTGACTGAACAGCACTTTGAATTGCCACGTACAATCAAAAGTGCTCTATAACTAGATTATTTACTGGTTTGTGTGTTTAAACATGTCTAATTGCTATAAAATCAACAGAGTTGTGTGGATGGTGGCTTAGTGGTTAGCACGTTCACCTCACACCTCCAGGGTTGTGGGTTCGGAGTGTGCGGAGTTTGCACGTTCTTCCTGTGTTGCGTGGGTTTCCTCCAAGTGCTCCGGTTTCCTCCACCAGTACAAAGACATGCATGGTAAGCTGATTGGTATGTCCAAACTGTCTGTAGTGTATGAATGGGTGTGTGAATGTGTATGTGATTGTGCCCATGCTCCCTGGGATAGGCTCCAGGTTCCCTGTAGGATAAGTAGGATAAGCGGTATAGAAAATGGATGGATGGATGGATGGATCACAAGAGTTGGTCTGAGAGAGGATAAGCTGGGTAAAGCCAAGTATGTCTTGCAGGCTTCATCACTCAACATAATCAAGAACTGGCTATTTTCACAGGAACAGGTTATTTGATTGGCATTACAATCGACCAATCACTGGCCATTAAAACTGTGTAGAAAAATGCTACAACTGTCTTTGTTACCTGTTGACAAAAGCAGCTTTACCCGCCACTAACTGGTTCAAACAAAATAGCTAAATACATATGGAAATATATTAATTAATTATATAATTAATTAAGTATGTACTATGAAGTATGTGGGGAAAGCAATGGCAAACTACCCCACTATTTCTGCCGACATGCTTTGTGGTTCACGTTGATGACATACGTGGGCCATAAAGTGACCGACAGTCGGTCTCGACTAATCGGTGATAGATAGATAGACTATGAAGTATGAAGGCGGCTGTGGCTCAGGTGGTTGAGCGGGTTGGATAAAAGCGCTATATAAGTGCGCCATTTACCATTTACTACCAATGAAACACTTGTGCCCATCTACCTGTACAATGTAAATTCCACAGTCTGTAGATAGAGCATCTGAGGAAAAGACTTGGTCAGCAGGACATTCATTGCAACAACAGAACATGAGGTAAAAGCAGATCTCACCATTGTGCGACATTCCCACCATCAGGCACTTCTGGAAGCGGCAGTACTGGCACTTGTTGCGACTTTTCTTGTGGATGCGGCAGTGCAGGTCACAATGATCGTAGACTAGCTTTAGGCGAATTGTACGGCGAAAGAACCCCTGAGAACGCAAGCGAAAGTTAATAGCAATTTGTTAAACTCAGTAAACTTGTTAACTTGTTAATAGCAAGTTATTAAGCTCAGTAAACTTGTGACCTGGAATGTTAACATAACATATGTATTGTTAGATCCTCATTTTAATTGTGTACTTAACAATTTGCTCAAGGTCTCGTCTGTTAGGGAACTTTCCTGTTGTTTGTCTTTACAGTAAACCAATTTATAAATGGCTCCCGAATGGCTGCACGATTTGTCTCCAATCAAGCAGGAGCTCAAATTTAGATGTAGTAAAATACACCCCCAATCCCACCCCAACCTCCCCTGCCCAACCCCCCCTGCCCAACGCATGTCAATCATGAATAGTTTCTTGGTATTGTCCTATTATGAAAATCATGGACCCTGCTTTTTAACATTTTCCCTCAAAAACTGTACATCACGTTAAACAAGTATGGGTAATTTATTAATGGCTCCCGAATTGCAAATTGGTAACATGTGACCGACATGGTGGAAAATGAAGTGGAACACTGTAATATAATGGTAAACTGAAGCACGGGGAAAGTTGAGTGATTAAGATTTATTTAAGGTTCATTTTCACTCTCAGACAAAAATAAATAAATAAATAAAATAAAAACCTGAAAAGTATATTCATTATCATATACAGAACCTAACATGATATTAAAATCCTTCCTGTTTTTCACATACAGGTGCATCTCAAAAAATTTAAACATCCCGGAAAATTTCATTTGTGCAAAAGCGCATAAATTTACATACTTTCCAGAAGGTCGACATTTCTGTATTATAAATTCTTTATTTTAATATTTTGAGAAACTGGATTTTTGATTTCCATGAGATGTAAGCTGTAAGCATCAAGTTTGGAATATTGCACTCTGTGTAATAAATCTAGAATATATGCAAGTTCCACTTTTTGAATGAAATTATGGGGAAAAAAACTCGTACATTTCCATGATATTGATATTTTTTGAGATGCGCCTGTGCATGCTTTAAACTGGGATTGTGCAATCTTATCCATAAAGGCCTGGTGTCTCAGCAGGTTTTCATTCCAGCCAAGCAGAAGTCATGCCTGATTCCACCCATCCGCTGATCCTGGCGAATATCAGGAGTTGCTCCTGCTTGATTGGAGAGAAAACCTGCAGCCACACTGGCATTCTCTGGATAAGACGTGACACCTGAGCTTTAAGCCCACAGTCAGAGAGCGAAGTCATTATTCACTCAGAGATAATGGGTCTCAATGTTTATCTATATAGTCCATTCGACTCAGCAGAATCTCCTGGATTGGACTTTGGGCAGAATACAATCTTCTAGTCTCACTTAGACAATAGTTAATAGTCTTATATATGAATCTATGCATCTATTTATCTATCTATTGTATCATTTACTCAACTTCTGCCTTGGCCACATCAGTTTTTTATATACATTTCTTTAGTCTCTCATCTCTCTTGTTTATGAGCTTTTCTCTTTTCACCATAATTATATGTAGGTCTCTACACAGATACATTTCAGGAATTGGAGTCAATCACTGAATCACCCCGAAACCTAACATGTTTCTGAATCATTTCTAGATGTAGATATGACTTCAACCACAGCAGGTAGGCCTCTATTTGAACCAGTGTTTCATCCACGCGAGATGCGAGTCCACACGCAGCCACTGCGCTTCGGGTCTTGGTTTGAATATGTTGAGTTCTAGTACACTACTGGGTGCTTTATATTGCACGTTTGTGCAGTGAGCCTTATTTGGGCCGCACATCTGCTACAGGTCAGCAAGAACGAAACGTAGCTGTTCAGTAAATAAGCATATAACTAAACAATACATTGCATTCGGGTCATTACTGTGAATGAAATGAAAACGAATGAAATGAAAACAGAAAATGAACTCATGGTTACTTATACAGTCAATAATAACACATTAAACCCCCCCACCACCACCCAAATTACACAGGGATTTCCATCCTTTTGGGTCATTTCTATTCGAATTCCACTCTAAACAATCTACGGCACTGCTAATTAGCATCAAACGGTGTCTACACGGAGCATAGGAAGCATTATACAACGGAGAGGATGTTTTCCGTGCACCTTCTGTTCTCCTTGTTATACTTTAATTCTTATTTTTAGCAGCATTTTGGACTATAAATAGAAAGAGGAAGTCGAGCCAAATAACACTCCACCCGAAAAGGCTTTTGTATTTTAGAACAATTTGTGTATTAACCTGGTTGGCTGAACCTAACGTCAGGCATTGTTACTTGCTGAGAGAAAGGGATAGAAATGATGTTTAGGTATTTTCTCACTATTACTCAAATTTAGATTTGACCTGATAGACGTGTACCAGGAGAAATGCACCTCCATACCACCCTACTCCCCGCCCCCACCTCCAAACCCGTGTCAATCATAAAAAATTTCTCGTAACATATATTTCATTAAACTTCATGCTGTCCTTTTACACAATTCATGGTCCTTGCTTTTTAACATTTCCCCTCCTAAACTGTACAACATCATGATGAACAAGTGCGGGTAATTCCATTTAGACTCAGGTGGGTGTACTACTAATTTGTCTAAAGGTGTATCATCAAACCCATGCACCTACTTGTCTGCCTACTTTAACAAGGCCCCGTGTCTAGAGTTTGTGGAATGGAAATGTGAGTGAGAAGTCTGGCTCACCCACTCACATGATTATTCTTATTCAGACACATCTCTGTGCCCATATGCATTTCTCTGAATGGAAACTTGCGATGGGGCTTTTGTGGTTCACAGTGACAGACAGAAAAAAAAGAGATATCCAGACACCTTTTGACCTTGTCTACATGTCTGGGTTCGAAATGAAACTTAATTTATCTGAATGACAGGAGGGAGATTTTTTGGGCACTTCCTGCTATAAACGGGTCGGCGATCATCTGTATTTCGAGAAAATAACTTGTATGTTACAGTTACATGTAATGTACACCCACTTCTTAGAATAAGAAGACAACACTGATGGTTAGTAATGTCATAACATAATGCAACAAATAGAGTATATTGAGATATTGAAATGAACATCAAGACTTCCTACTTGGGTTTGATGTTTGCATCAAATCATACAAAACCTATGATCCTATGATATTTGCAGGAGTGGATTCGTTATCTGTACCTTGCATCCCTCACAGGCATGAACACCGTAGTGGAATCCTGAAGCTTTATCCCCACACACGCGACACTCGATGTTTAAGACTGAGGTGGATGGATCTTCGTGCTGTTTCGTGAACGCCATGCCGTTTTCTGCATACTGTGGTGGAGACTCGGGCTCGAGTTTAATCGAACCTGATTAAAAAGACCACAGCATGCTTCATGAGGAGCAGATCACTGCAAGATCATTACAAACCTGACACAAAATACATATGTGTTTAAAAAAGCTACCAGCAGCCTGGTATTTATTATAGCGTTGTTTTGTTTACTTTCATGACATGATTATTTGTTATGAGTTAATGTGTATGAATGAACAATAATGTGATTTGTTTCGTCATGTATATTTCAGCGTTAGGAATAAATATAGATACTGTTACTGTTGTGAAGTAATGCTTACAAACTTTTTCGGAGCTCTGTGGGCGTGACGAAATGCAAATCGGCTGTGCCATGAATGCGCTTGGTCATTTACAGGTAATTGGCATTTATCAACATCTACACATACAACAGTGTTTGGTGAAACTTTAGTGGGGATTTTTATAAGGCTGGGCGATATGACAAAAATATCATGATACTTGAGGACATTTCTACGATACACGGTGCGTATCATGGTATATACGTTTGACAGTACTTTTAAAAAAAAGTAATGTCTACAAAGACAAAGAAGATTAAGTTTTAAAAAAAAAACGTTAACGATATATCACCATACCAACGATACCTGAGAAAACTGTACCGCGTAATCATGTATCACGATATCAATATATATCGCCCAGCCCTAGACTTTTAGTTCAGTTTGGACTACAAAAGCATTTACTTACAACTTTACTAAAAGATGGATAAATGAGACAATTGGCTGTAGATACATATGTATATATATATATATATATATATATATATATATATATATATATACACATACAGGTGCATCTCAACAAATTTGAATATCGTGGAAAAGTTTATTTTTTCACATAATTTCATTTAAAAAATGGAACTTGCATATATTTTAGATTCATAACACATAAAGTGAAATATTTCAAGCCTTTTTTTGTTTAAATCTTGATGATTATGACTTACAGGTAATGGAAATCAAAAATCCAGTATCTCTGAAAAGTATTATGCACTGCATTCTTGGGCGAGACTCATTTTGCATGAAGTACTGCATCAGTGCGGCGTGGCATGGAGGCGATCAGTCTGTAGCACTGCTCAGGTGTTCTGGAAGCCCAGGTTGCTTTGATAGCGGCCTTCAGCTCGTCTGTATCGTTGGGTCTGGTGTCGCTCGAAGATTCTCTATGGGGTTCGGGTCAGGAGAGGCGACTGGACGATGAAGCACAGTAACACCACGGTCGGTAAACCAGTTACTAGTAGTTTAGGCACTGAGGACAGGTGCTGATTCCTGCTGGAAAAGGAAGTCAGCGTCTCCATAAAGCTCGTCAGCAGATGGAAGCATGAAGTGCTCTAAAATCTCCTGGTAGACGCTGCATCGACTCTCGACCTGAGAAAACACACTGGACCAACACCAGCAGATGACACGACACCCCCAAATCATCCCTGACTGTGGAAACTTCACACTGGACTTCAAGCAATGACGATTCTGTTCCTCCAGACTCTGGGACCTTAATTTCCAAATGAAATGCAGAATTGCCTTTCATCTGAAAAGAGGACTTAGGACCACTGAGCAATGGTGTTTTGAGTTAATTCACTAATTAGAGTCTTCTCAGGTCAACATTTCTGTATTATAAATTCTTTATTCTAATAATTTTGAGATTTTTCCCAGTATCTCATTTCCATGAGCCATAAGACGTAATAATCAATATTTTTTTTTTTTTAAAAAAAAGGCTTGAAATATTTCACTTCATGTGTAATAAATCTAGAATATATGAAAGTTCCTCTTTATGAATTAAATAATGGGGATAAAAGAACATTTCCACGATATTCAAATTTTTTGAGATGCACCTGTAATACAACGTATGTAATGTGCACATATAGGATTCTCGAAACAAATACTCATTGAGGAAGTTTCTGGGACCAGAATTAAGAATTATTTTCAGTGATAAACAAGGACTGGCTTAATCCATGACCAGAAACAACCCCATGAGTAAAAAAAACACATTACTTTTGACTTGAAGAGAAAAGCTCATGATTTTAAACAATATTGAAAAACATATGGTTCGTACTTTGTGTTTCATGTACTTTGTAGTTGTCTTCCTGAGTTCTGTAGCTGCTCTCTTGTGGTCTATAGCTGCTTTCTTGAGCTCTATAGCTGCTTTCTTGTGCTCTATAGCTGCTTTCTTGTGCTCTATAACTGCTTTCCTGTGGCCTATAACCACTCTCTTGTGCTCTATAGTCGGTCTCTTGTGCTCTATAGCTGGGGTCTTGTGCTCTATAGCTGTTCTCTTGTGCACTATAGCTGTTCTCCTGTGCTCTATAGCTGTTCACTTGTGGTCTATAGCTGTTCTCTTGTGGTCTATAGATGTTCTCTTGCAGTCTATAGTTGTTCTCATGAGCTCTATAGTTATTCTCTTGGGCCCTGTAGTTGTACATATGCGTCAGATCCATCATGTGCGTCGTCTCGCTCTGGCCCGGGCTAGGTGCATACTCGATGCCAGAGATAGGTGTACAGTCATTGAGCGTGGAGAAAGGCTTCATGTCCAGAGAGTGTGAGCTGTCGTCAAGTCCCTCCAGATCCAGAGCACTTAGGCCAAATCCCGTGGGCCAGGAAAACGTCTGTGTGTCCACCATATCTACCCAAGAGACACATACACAGATTTTAATGAGGCAAAAGGCAATAAGGCAAAAGGCAAATCGCACCAACAGAACCTCTTCACTTATTATTCCCAGTCTCTGAACTCTTACTCATCTCATGTTCTTTTTTTTCTTTTAGTATGCTACAGTATGAGTAATGAGAAATCAAGCTGGGCTAAGAGGTTAACATTTCCATCTCAGCCCAACTAAGAGATACCAGAATCAGCAATAGTATCTATTCTTTCACCTAAACAAATAACTACATTGCTAATTTCAAATCGGCTCAGCATTTAACTCTAATTCTCCATGAAGACAAAGGAAGGACAAGAAGAGCAGGGAGTTGCTTAAGATGATTGTTGCTCTCCCAAGTGGCCTCGCAGCTCATGAAAACAGCCTGAGGTCTGCCACTGACGCAAGTACAAAGGCCTTGGCCTAACACTGTGTGTGTGGAAGAGAGAGAAAGAGAGGGGGGTGATTCGGCCTGTATTTATTCTATGAAATGCTTACAGAGTATGTGACTGGGGCAACACTTTGGCAATAGGAGTAAAATCAGAAGAGCACCTACTAAAAACAACTATAAGAAAGCAAAAGAGTGTTTCATTTGAATGCTCCACTGTAGTATAACTGAAGCTCTTCTTACGTCGCTAATTACAATTAGGTTGACGCTTACGTCAAATTTGTTGCTAGGTCATACTTTTCAATTTAAAATGGACTTTATATTTCCATTAAAAGAAAACTAACTGTTTCAAGGAGTGTCAACATGTAAGTTCAGTTTATGAGGAACAAAATGTGTGGTTGACATGCTTCATTTTTAAAGGTTTGTCTATCATTCAGAATATCATATAACAGACTGAGACTCGGAGAATAAACTCTCGTCATGTCTATGTGTCACAAATGTGAGCTAGTTGCATGACTCAAGGGATAGTTCGAGGCATTGCCCAATTTGCATACTGAGATTGTGATATAGAGACGTTTCCTAGGCCATTTTAGTAGTTTCTTGGGCAATAAAGTTTATTAAACAATGTATTATTCTGTATTTTAATTTCAATTTAAAGAAAACTTATGGTGGTTTTTATGAACATATACAGTTATTTTAAAAAAAGCACACACTCAGCAATTTTTGGTGAAACAAACGGGACTACATAGAGTGAAACGCACCCTATACTCCACTGTAAAATATAGGGGTGGATCGGTGATGCTTTGGGGCTGTTTTGCAGCTGCTGGCTCATTCCACACGTTATTCTTTTTATATATTATGTTTTTGCTCATTTGAGTGAAGGCTCCTTGTAGTTCTGGAGGACTCTGTATAAGCCTCTGGAGAGCTTTATGCTACAAAGGAAATCTTCACTGTTATCTCCACAGTGCACTCACAGTACAGAGGACATGGTTGAACATAAACCAAATGTTCTGATGTTTGATATCATTTGTGTTTCCTTTTCAGTGAAAGAAAAAAAAGAAAAAAGGATCCATTGATTGCCCTAAATCCCTCCATATCGATCAGAAAGATTTTACACAATCAAAGCCAGCTGTTGTGTAACGAATGCTTTTACAACCAGATAGCTATGCATATGAGTTCCACGAGGGATTTATAAAGTTTATCGAAAGTTCATCCTGCCTTTAATTTAATCTACATGGGGAATTTTATTTTAGACTCTATTCCAAGTATGACAGTGTGTAAAGCTGGGGCAAAAAGAAAATGGTCCGGGTGTCAAACAAGACTCAAACCATGCCCAATATATTTTCCAAAAATAGCTAAATTGTTCACATGGTTCCCAGCAATGTTCCCAAAATATCTTTATGCTACTAACATATTTAGAATCTTCTCCATGACTCCTAGTGTAACAGTGTATGAAGTTGGGGGAAAAGTCCAGGTGTCAAACTGGGCTCAATCAGTGCCCACTGTATTTCTTGAATATTCCATTAATAGCTAAATTGTTGATATGGTTCCAAGCGGTGTTCCCAAAATACCTATATGCCGCAAACATCCTCTGCTCAACGACTTATTTTTTCCCTTCTCACCTTTAATGGAATGCGAATGAATGAATGGAATCTCCACAAAATCACCTGGGCACACTTCTGCAGACCCTTTTTTGGAAATGCCGGGCAATAAGAACGGTCTATTCTTAGCACTGTCACGACTTTCTGTCCCTAACGTATCCACTCTGAAAAGTAGTAAACATGTTCCTCACAGGGCTTTTGCTCCAGTTGGAAAAACAGGGAAGATACGGAGTCAGACGTGTGGTTTGGTGAGACACAGCCTCCATTTCTCAGTGGTGATATTTAGAGTCATCACATTCTGGTGGAACCACAGGCTTATCATCACGAGGAGCGCATTTAAAAACAGATCAAAGAAATGATAACATTCTATTTGGTTCATTTGCTATGCTAAACTGTTCTTTACAAACAGCTCATCTGTATAAAGGGATCACGTGTTGGCTCATGTCTTACAGGACTTGAACTGTGTAGGTGTTGAAGTGACAGTAACAAAACATGACAAACAAAGCAAGATTAAGTAAGTGCAGCTTATTTGAACAACAGATAATAAATGCTATGGACATTCACTGTTCCAGCCGAGTCAAGCCTGATCTTGCAGTGTTCAGAGGACAGGTAATAATAATAATAATAATAATAATAATAATAATAATAATAATAATAATAATAATTTATATAGTGCTTTTCTAGGCACTCAAAGCACTTTATATTGTATGAGAGGGGGGGGATCTCCTGATCCACCACCAGTGCGTAGCATCCACCTGGATTGTGGGAAGGCAGCCATATTGCGCCAGAACCCCCACCAGCTATTGGTAGACAGTTGTAGTCAGCTACAAACTTTAAAAAATGCATTTTTATTATATTTTTTCTAGTATTATATTTCATAGGATTGTCGCACATTTAAGACACTGTTATTATTGGTGCTGATTATCCGTTATCTAATACGTTGCAATACGCACACAATAGTTCAATCAATGTCACACTAGAAATGTGAGTCTGTACCTTCTAACAAATTAGATATGACCAAGGCACCAAAAAGTCCTCCATATTGGTGCAGTAAGGAATTTTTCATGGCTTAGCATAGCTTAGCTGCGGCTAGTGACACTGTCATGAGAAACACTCAGAAAAACTATTCAACTTTCCCGAATCCATTTAGAGGTACTAAATCAATTCCTATGTATACACAAAGATTTATACATTGATGTTTATTGGCTTCTTCTTTGCCCCCTGTCTGAACGGGTTGCTAGCAAGCTGGCTATCTCGACAATCATAAACTGTAAAAAGAACCAACAACAAACAACCCCCCCCCCCCCCACACACACACAGTAAAAGATTTCAAGTTTGTTATACAATCTAAACTATTTTCCCGACAGAATGTGTACTATGCTCATTTTTATGATATGATTTATTTTCATCTGTTTTCATGATTTATTTTCATCATTCATATTTTCATATGTTTAAAGGCTGAACACTGCTAAAACGATCTTCTACCGTCCAATCTGCAATACAAAGGACGATCTATCAAAATCTATGTAATAGCATGAGTAAAAGCTTCAAAACACCATTTTATACTTTCCAGAAGGCACTAAAAGGACAGCATTTCCTAAAGTTCCTTATATAAGAGCAGCTTGCATGCGTTCTTCATGGCTAAGGTAATCCCACACTCAAGTTTCATGAGTTCAAGTTTGAAAACCTGATAAAATAAAAGCTCTCGAACCATAGTGTACATTGTGAAAGAGGGATAGCCAGTGATTATAATAATGGTGGTTCTAGAGTCTCTAAGTAAAGAAAAATTCATACACAGCTTGGTCTACTTCATATACAGGACACTGGAGTGTCCTTCAAAAAAGGGTGTGAGACCAGAGAGCTCTGCTTCTGTTCTCGCAAGAAAGTTATGGAAAAGAGTTGCTCACAGAGTGTGATGTGAAATCCTTTCCACAGGGACAGTATTGCAGCAGAATCGTAATGTTTTCCGTTAATATTTCCTAACAGCCATAATGGCCATGCCAAGGCGAGGGAGTAACACACACAAAAAAATGTTTTCATTTGTTTTCAAAGTTGTTCATCTCCCACATCTATGTATATGTTGTTATTAATCTGCACTGCTAATGTTAACATGTCACGACTGTATCACTTGTTATTTCCTGCCAGAGTTTCTTTATTAAATAAATACATAAATAAAAATTAGATCCATTTTATGCCATCTTATTTGCTGTTATCAAATGACTAGACGTGGATATTTTAAATCGGTGATCGGTGGAAGCAAAAACAACATCAACAGCGACTGTAAGAAAAAAAAACATAAGGAAAGACGGGGGCTGATTTCTTTCTAGCTGAGACTATACAGTGGTGTGAAAAAGTGTTTGCCCCCTTCCTCATTTCCTGTTCCTTTGCATGTTTGTCACACTTAAGTGTTTCGGAACATCAAACCAATTTAAACAATAGTCAAGGACAACACAAGTAAACACAAAATGCAATTTGTAAATAAAGGTGTTTATTAT
>JAFFST010053210.1:401129-412321 GCA_022414735.1 Noturus placidus
ATTTTGTTTTTCTTCAGCCATTCGGTGGTTGGCTTGCTGGTGTGTTTAGGATCATTGTCCTGCTGCAGAATCCAAGTTCGTTTCAGCTTGAGTACACGAATAGATGGTCGGACATTCTCCTTCAGGATCTCTTGGTAGACAGTTCCTTTTATCACGGCAAGTCTTCCAGGTCCTGAAGCAGCAAAACAGCCCCAGACCATCACACTACCACCACCATATTTTACTGTAGGTATAATGTTCTTTTTATTAAATGCAGTGTTCCTTCTACGCCAGATATACTTGGACACACACCTTCCAAAGGGTTCCACTTTTGTCTCATCGGTCCACAGAATGTTGTCCCAAAAGTCTTGGGGATCATCAAGATGTGTTGTGGAGAAATTGAGACGAGCTTTGATGTTCTTTTTGCTCAGCAGTGGTTTTCTCCTTGGAACTCTGCCATGCAGGCCATTTTTTCCCAGTCTTTTCCTGATGGTGGAGGCATGAACGCTGACCTTAACTGAGGCAAGTGAGGCCTGCAGTTCTTTGGACGTTGTTGTGGGGTCTTTTGTGACCTCTTGGATGAGTCGTCGCTGCGCTCTTGGGGTAATTTTGGGCGGCCGGCCACTCCTGGGAAGGTTCACCACTGTTTCATGTCTTCGCCATTTGGGGATAATGGCTCTCACTGTGGTTCGCTGGATTCCCAAAGCTTTGGAAATGGCTTTATAACCCTTTCCAGACTGATAGATCTCAATTACTTTCTTTCTCAATTGTTCCTGAATTTCTTTGGGTCTCGGCATGATATGTAGCTTTTAAGTATCTTCTGGTGGACCTTACTGTGTCAAGCAGCTCCTATTTAAGTGATGCCTTGATTGTGAACAGGTGTGGCAATAATAAGGCCTGAGGGTGGCTAGAGAAATTGAACTCAGGGGTGGACAACCACAGTTATAGTATGTTTCAACAAGGGGGGCAATCACTTTTTCACACAGGGCCATGATGGTTTGGATTTTTTTTCACCTTTAATAATAAACACCTTTATTTACAAATTGCATTTTGTGTTTACTTGTGTTGTCCTTGACTATTGTTTAAATTGGTTTGATGTTCCGAAACACTTAAGTGTGACAAACATGCAAAGGAACAGGAAATGAGGAAGGGGGCAAACACTTTTTCACACCACTGTAGATTCACACACTCTATTATAGACAGTCATATCAAGTGATTACACAAAGTGACAACCCCCTGAAATTCAGCATCCATTAGGGCTGATTTAGTTAAGCCTGCTTTGCTGACACTTGCAAAATACGTCATCAGCAGTGATTCAGAAGGCTCATGTGAAGAACAATAGCGGGTGTAATAAACATGAACGAGGTGATTCACTTTCTCTAACATGAATTTTTTGTTTGAATTATTTGTTTCACAAAATGCCTTTGGAGGAGATACCAAAAGAAAATTGATTGGCCCCTTAGTGGCGGAACAGAAGACTGTCGCAGCATTGTCCGGAGAATGGGAATTCAACTCCCGATGATGCTACTGACATACATATCTTGGAGCCAAAATACATACATACACACACACACACACACACACACCAAAGAGCGTGAACATGAAGCTGACTGAGCAAAAGACTGAGTCCGGGATGGACCCATTTCCTGTTGTTTTGTTGAGCCGGAGTAAATAAATGCAAAGTCTCCCTCTACACCCTCACCCTACCGGATCTACAGTGCTGTCGAAGCAGGGGATTTAAGGAAGACTCCACCGCCACCACAGAAGCCTCCCCACATGGCGAGATCATCAAGACCCTCGCCATCCTCCACCAAACTGATCACCAAGTGCTCCTCGACCTGCGAAACATCTCAGCACGCAGTGTTGCAGAGGTACTCATCCATGATCCTGACTGACCAGGGCTCTACATCTATGTCACAGACTCTATGCGTGCTCTACAATTTATTAGATTAAATCGATTCGCACCAGTGCAACCGTCTGCGATCAGATGGAGCGGATTAATCAGATGCTAAAAAAAACAACAGATTTTTAAGTTCATACATGAGGATGTGCGAAATTGGAATAAGAACCCCCTGTTATTTATAGGGCGGCTGTGGCTCAGTCGGTAGAGCGGGTTGTCCACTAATCCACTAATCGTGGGGTTGGTGGTTTGAATATCGGCCCAGGTGATCCCATGCCGAAGTGACCTTGGGCAAGACACTGAACCCTAAGTTGCCCCCGATGGCGAGCTAGCACCTTGCATGCAGCTCTGCTACCGTTGGTGTGTGAGTGTGCTCTCATTTGTAAGTCGCTTGTAAATGTAAAATGTAAAATGATATTTCTGTAAAGCTGCTTTGAGACAATGTCCATTGTAAAAAGCACTATAAAAATTGATTAATTATTATTATTATTAATTATTTCCAGTACAAGAGGTCCCACAAGCCTCCACCTGGTTTCCCCCATTTGAATTATTGTACGGCACAAGCCCCAGGGCGTCTTAGATAATTGAGAGGAGGGACCTTCTAACAGTAAAAAAAAATTCTGAGGGCAAAATACCACAATTTAGGTTACCTAACACAAGAGAATTTGGAGAATGGGTTGGGTCACTTTTATTAGACACTAGACGTAAACAAATGGTATTGGTAGACTCCTAATATCTCAAGAAAAAACCCCAGACTTTTCCACTCCGTTTGGGTTACCGCTTTTGTTCATTTGGGTTGGTTAAAGCGCCAGCGACGTTTCAACATCTCATGGACAGAATCCTCCACCCGTGCAAAGCATAAGAACATAATCACTTATAGTAATGATCAGCAGTGACATTTAAAACATCTGAGGGCTGTCCTGAGATCCCTGAAATGGGCGGGACTCACAGCAAACCCAAAGAAGTGTGAAACTGAATGGGTGGAAGTACAATATCTGAAATTCCACTTGGGCTATGGGCAGGTGCATCCACAAATTAAGATAGCAGCGATTGCAGCCTGAGACCAAAGACCAAAAAGAGGTTGAGGCAGTTCCTGGGGCTGGTTGGCTATTATCGGAGGTTTGTATATAATTCTTTAGAGGTCACCAGCCCACTGACTGACCTCCTTAAATAGGGGGTGCCAGATCCGGTCCAGAGGACGGAGCCATGTACGCAAGTTTTCTGCCAGGTATACGTGGTTTTGTGTGTGGGTCGCTGATGACTTCTCTTGACTTTTCTAGCAAATTCGAGGTGGTCCACAGACCAGATGGTCAAGGAGTGATCTGCAGGCCGGATGGCTCCCTGGCCTGATTATGTGGCATCGAGGGCATGGTTGAGTGTCAGCTGTGGACGTAGAGGAGGCGGGTCGAACAGGTAGGTGACCCATCATGATTTTCACATGTGTCTTATTACCGCCAGTCTACTTATGTGTTTTCAGTGACTCCCATAACTGGCGAGAGAAAGAGTGAAAGTGTGATACCGCTTGGCAGAGCTTGCAAGATGCACACACACACACACACAACCAAAAGCTTTTTGGAGTAAAAGCTACGAGTCTGGGACGGACCTGTTTCCTGTTTTTGTGCTGTTTTGTTGAGTTTTTAAAAAGTGTGCTGAAAAGCGCAGACTGAATAAATGCGAGTCCCGAGCTCAGCGAATTTTCCGCCTGTCTACCCTCACCCACCTGGTTCTACACCATGATTACAAACCTGAAACATGTCAAGAAAAAAAAACAACACCAACCAAGAAGGATTCTTTGTGGTGGAAGAGAATAATTTAGTTGTTATTTAGTTAACATAGCACTGAAAGGTTGTTTAGGAAACCGCACATAGTTCCTCTTTGGCAATTTTTTCAGAACTCTTGTGGCATTGTAGTTCAGTAGCAGATCGTTCCTATGCTTTAGTGAGTGTCTGTTTATCTTGTCTGTTTGGTTGTGCCTCATTCTTTTCTTCCTGTAATTATATTACAGTTCTATCTGGTCAGTTGATGGGAAACTCAGTCTTGCATTTTCAATCTTGGACCTTTACTGACTTCTTTAACAGCTTAGACATGCCTGGATTCAATCGCCTCACTTTGACGTGTCGGCCAAATGACCAAATATAAATGTAAATATGAACGGATTTTAAAAATCGACTACTTGGATCTGTCAGCAATGTTGCACTTGCCAAACACTGACAAAATATTTTTTTTCAGGTACGCGAGAGACGAATTATTTCCCTTCATGCATTAAATACAGAGAAAACCAAAAAGACCTGAGATTCAGAAAATCATTGAAAAAGTCCACTTACCAAACGGTCATAATTCAGAGGTTTGTATAAATGCACGTATGCGCCTGAGAATCAGGCTACTTCTCACGGATGTCTCGTGAAAAGGTGCATTCGAGAGTCCTCAAGAAGAAGAACCAGCCTGACGACATTCAGCAAGATCTACACATTCATCAGTTGAATGATAAGCACGCCGTGTTTTCTGGTGGTATTTCTCACAAGATACCACCGCAGAGCCTGACCAGTATACGCACTGAACGCTACATTGCGAAACAACAACTCAAATGCTCTGGTAATTGCAGGGCTATACTATTTGGCAGTAAAAGTAGAATGGGCTGAGACTGATATAATTCAGAGGACATACTTTGCATTACAGGTGGCTCGATACATATAGACATCATGATACACTTGCAGAATATGCGGTGTTATCATATGATCCGGCTCAGAGAACATTACAAGCTCGTTACAAGAATATATTTTTACTAAATGGTTTCTGTGTTTGCTTAAGGGTAATTATTATCTGAATTGGTCTTATACGTCAGTGGTTATCCCTTTCTGTCTGACTTCTTCTAATATATGTATGCACACATTGAGCTCATTGATGTCATTTAACCGTTTGCTTTTATTCGTGTAAGCTTTTGTTTGTATAAGCGTCCGTCTGAGTTCTCCGGCAGACACTGTTTTGCTGGGTATTTCTTTCTTTTTATATTTTACTTATTTATGCCTCCATTTTCTTTGTTTGTGTACTGCATGTTGGTAGGTAGTGGGTGGGACTGGGCAAGGTGGAGATTCAAGCCTTTGTAGTCACCTTTGTGTGCCCATATTGTGTGCATGCACATAAGTACAAATCAAAGTGGGGTTTTTTTTTTCTCGTTCTTTTTTTCTTTCCACACTGACTCTTATTGAACACACTCTGAAGAGAGGTTTCTCAGAAAAACACAGAACACGACTTACAATTATTGAGTACTGCTGTCAGTGCAACACTTTCATCAGAAAAGGCCATGACCTTGAGGCTTTGTCATAGCAAGCTGCAGAAAGAGAAATGTGACTTCCTGACATCAGTGCCAGTGTGAGTGGCAGAAAACTCTTCCCCTGTGCTGTTGTCTCTGCCGTGCCCTCTCGCTATGAGACTGAGCCCAGACAATAAAGCTGTCACGCCACCCACACGGCTACTACTGAACTTACTAGGCACACATTTGTAACTTTGATGCAGCGATTATACTGCACGGACTTAAACCACATTCTATTTGGCATGGATTTGTCTAGCATGGCACACGTGAACTCTGATTTTTTTTTTCTGACTTATTCAGTAAATCTCTCCGCATCGGGGAAATCCTGAAGCAGATTTCTCACTTTTACTCCCCGTGTGAGGTTAAAATGTTTTTCTTTAAAGCACGATTATAATTTTGACAAACCTATCTAATCCCATTCAAATGTTCATTCTAATGGGTTTACATACGGGTGTCAAAATTTGAATCATTATAATAAGTAAGCAAGCAAGCAAATAAATAAATAAATCCACATTGCCTGATGTTCATATGCTGAACTGCTGGATAGAAACATCACACTTCCATGTTTGGAAATGATTCAGGCAGCAGGATTCATTTTTAGACTTCTATATGCTGGTTTTTTTTTTTTTTTGATGAGTCCAGTGTATAAAAATCAGGAAATAGGCACTCTCGATTTCTGTAAACATTTTCTTAGCATATCAGTTACAGATAAGTAAGATAAGTTAAATGATTCTTAGGATCAAGAGAAGAGGAGGATGAAGAAATCTCTGAGTAGCTAACAAGGGCTAAGTAAGGTATGAGGATATTTAGGCATTTACTGATAAATAAATGAGGTATGATTAAATAACACTTTAATCATGGCCTCAGCTTCAGGGATCGAAATCTTTCATTCTGGCCAACGTAAAATAAAGGAAAAAGTGCATGGGTTTTTTTTTAATATATGACAGTACAGAATTATTTATTATAGTACTGTTAAAGGCAATTAAAAAGAGGAAAAAAACAAAAAAAAAAAACCCAAGGTAAATCTAACGAGTTAATCACAATTATTTTATTATTTAAAAAATCTACTGATGTTTTATTCATATGTTACACATAATAATAATAATAATAATAATAATAATAATAATAATAATAATAATTTGTAGATTTGTTGTGGCAGATGTGTTAGATTTCTTTTCTATACAAACTAATAATAATAATAATAATAATAATAATAATAATAATAAACAGTTTGCAATGCGATTATATAAAATAATAAAAGTAAAAAAAGCACACAAATCTGTTTAATCTGCTAGATGTTTAGGCACTTAGTATATTTATATTGCAAAATATTTTAATGGAGAAAAATCTTCATCTCTTTGCCTCACTCTAATCTAAACACTTATAACACAGAAATATTTATTATACACATTTATCTTATATTGATACTAACATTGTCTAATACAGCTGTAAAACATCTCAGCTTACAGTATTTACAGTCTTGCACTGTATTAACTGCTTCACCATATACCTTTAATAAAGCACAACTTCAGAGTCTCCTCAATCGAACAGTCTATTAACATAAACATCTGGGTATTTAATGGAACATGTGTCGAATGTCCTTGTTTTCCAATAGTGAGTTAATTGTAATGCTATAATGAAAAAACAAACACACCCTGGGTTCAGCACAGGGATCATACAAGTAAATACATTTCTGAAGAATATTCTGGAATAAATAAAAAGCACTGATATACACCGAAGCGAACACGAACAAACTCGTGACAATGTAAAACTCACTCACCGAAACTCTTATATAAAATAAAATAGTCAGTCATTTAATCTGTGATTAAATGAAAAAGTCATGTGGGACATCAGGATGATCAGTATCAGCATTCGGTATGGCCAAAAAACATGAACGTGATGGCATATCGTTTCGCTAAAATTAGCTATTAAGGTCTGAAAATGAGTCAATAATCTTATTATTTCCACTGAGTCCTCACATGAGAAACAGCACTAACCAAAGCTCACATCTAAAACCACTGATAAGTATCTAAAAGTCTTACTCACCCTAAAACCCAAGTGTTGAGCCCCAAGGCACGTAACTGCGTTTCTCGGCGACACTGAGCTCTGTAATCAGTGAAGACAACTTTGGCAACTGGGCAAGTGAGTGGCTATTTCTGTGGTTCTACCAAATTTAACAGGAACTTGATTTATACACTTCATGGCCTCAGCAAAAGTGCAGACAGCTAACCATCATGTGGTTGTGCTGTGAGGTGTTCGGCTAGCCAGATGACTTCCTGTTGCTTCACCCGCTGCTTTTCTGCTTTCCACTTCTCTTTACGGAACGCTGGACGGATCACTTCTTCCTCCGGATAAATTTATATAACAAAGCTGACGTAATAAATTGCTTTCTCTGCACCGTGACATTTTCAGTGTCACGGCCGAGTTCTTGAACTCTGATCCTATGATCATGACAGTCATGATGACCGATAGTGGCTTTATGAGAGGGATTTTTTTTTATTTTTTTTGTACTTTGGTTCTGCATTTGCTATTATAAAACTCCTATAATGACACGGATGCAGTAACCCCAAAGCAGAGGTACCACAACCCTTCACAGATGTGCTTTTCTGATGCACGATGTTGAGCTGATTAACACCGGGGTACTTAGCTAATGGGCCGAATCATCAACTTTGCAAATGTGATCTCTCTCTCTATCACTCTGTCTTACAAAGAACAGGGTTAAATCATAAACAAAAGAACTTTCTAAATACACTTTAAAGACACATTTCATTCCCACTGGAGTGAGAAGTCCATATATTACGCACATTTGCAAATAAGATACAATACAGCATGATATGTTGTTTAATACACACAGTATGTAAACATTAAAATAACATCATTACGCCAAATTTCCATGCAGGATGAGTCTGCCCAGGTGGGCTATAATTTTGGCCAGCATCACTGCCCCTAGATAATAAAGGCTGTCCCATTTGGAAACTACCATAAAGACTTGTGTGCTAAAATAAGGTTTCATATTGCTGAAGGCGCATGACATGCATCTTTCACAAACACAGCACTCCCTTAAGAAAAATTTCTCTGAAAACGTCTATAGAAACGTGGCAGTTGGGGCGGCTGTGGCTCAGTCGGTAGAGCGGGTTGTCCACTAATCCACTAACCGTGGGGTTGGCGGTTCGAATCCCGGCCCGGGTGATCCCATGCCGAAGTGTCCTTGGGCAAGACACTGAACCCTAAGTTGCCCCCAATGGCAAGCTAGCACCTTGCATGGCAGCTCTGCTACCATTGGTGTGTGAATGTGATCTCATTAGTAAGTCGCTTGTAAATGTAAAAATGATATTTCTGTAAAGCTGCTTTGAGACAATGTACCATTGTAAAAAGCGCTATACAAATTGATAAATTATTAATTATTATTATTATTAAAGCTCCACCCAGACTGAGAAACCAAAAAAAAATTGACAAAAGTTAACTAATTTCATCCATATATTACCTTTAAAAAGAGTACTTGGATGACTTGGATAATATTGTGATACAATATTAATGTCACGTACGTCATGTAATTACACAGGTACATGCTAGAGTTTCAGGAAAACTAAACCTGCTGCTATGCTCTTGTTCCAGATCATTCCATCATGTTGGGTAACAGTATAATTCCTCCAGTGGGTTTAGCTAAGAATCCTTGTTACTCGAAATTAAGGAGGTCATTTGCTTTAAACACAAAATTAAGTCCATACAATGCCGATGCCCTGGTCAAGTAGTGCGGCTGTGGCTCAGAGCGGGTTGTCCACTAATCCACTAATCGTAGGGTTGGTGGTTCGAATCCCGGCCCGAGTGATCCCATGCCGAAGTGTCCTTGGGCAAGACACTGAACCCTAAGTTGCCCCCGATGGCAAGCTAGCACCTTGCATGCAGCTCTGCTACCATTGGTGTGTGAGTGTGTCTCATTTCTGTAAAGCTGCTTTGAGACAATGTCCATTGTTAATTAATTAATTAATTAATAGGTTAATTAATTATTAAGTAGGGCTGGGCAATATATATCGATATTGTGATAAATGATTCCACAATACACTTTTCTGAGATATCGTTGCTATGGTGATGTTTTAATTTTTTAACTTAATCTTTTTTATCATTGTAGGTATTAAAGAAAAGTATCGTCAAACTCAGTTTAATGGTTTTTTTTTTAGTTTATTTTACTACTGTTTTGCAGACAGTTTGATAGTTAAGTTATATATTATGATACACATCGTGTATTGTAGAAATGTCCTGAAGTATCGTGTAATGATATTTTTGTCATATCGCCCAGCCCTGTGGTCAAGACTCACAAAATTTAATCTAACTTGACATTGAATGAGCGGCTGTGGCTCAGTCAGTAGAGCGGGTTGTCCACTAATCCACTAATCGTAGGGTTGGTGGTTCGAATCCTGGCCCGGGTGATCCCATGCCGAAGTGTCCTTGGGCAAGACACTGAACCCTAAGTTGCCCCCGATGGCAAGCTAGCACCTTGCATGCAGCTCTGCTACCATTGGTGTGTGAGTGTGCTCTTATTTGTAAGTCGCTTTGGATAAAAGCGTCTGCTAAATGAATAAAAATGTAAACTCCACAAAAAAAAATAATAAACTTTTTTGAAAAAGGTCCTCAATTGGAAAAATGTCTGGTCAGCAACTAGATCTTCACAGTTATTGTTCACACATTTTAGACAACAGCTGACTGGACTTATAAAGACTGTAATTCAAGCAAATGATCTGAGCTGTTTCTTCGTCAGCCCCTGACCACAAAGCGTCTTCACACACACACACACACACACACATCACACACACACACACACACACACACGTAAGGACGTAGCAACTCCTCCATCTTTCCAACACATGACTAATCATAATCTCCTGCTCTCAAATAATTCAAAGCCCTGGAGAAAACATTAAAACCCACACTAGTACATAACTGAGGATAGATGTTGAGCGATCGTTTACCTGACCATTCTCAACGGACTTTAATGACGAATCAGATCCGCCACAAATAGCATTTCTGGCGAGTGTGCCGGACACCACGATCTTTATTGTGTAGCTCCTTGGGAATTTGTGCTTGCACAATATCTGAGCACGTGAACTTTCCCCCAATTGCTTTTAATAGGCATGACTTAACGGTTGATGCCTCTCCTGGGGTTTCCCGTGCTTCCTCAGCTTCCTCAGCGGATGAGGAAGGGGCTAATGCGAGTCCGAGTGGCCTCAAACATCGCGTACCAGAAGAGGGCTCTTCCCTCGTTCCTCGAGGTGGACAGGAAAAAGGAGGGACGCTCAGCAGGGGATTCACAGTGCTGACCAAAACCATGTGGCCATGCTGTTCCTGTCCAAACACTCTGAGAAAGGTCAGCCTGCGGAATGATGTAGCTGACATTCGACAGTGCGGCAAATATGTTTACTATCATTTCCGACAATCCTGTACAAATGTCAGGCTGTCGAGAATGCATCTTACGCACTTATGAAACGTTATGTACTCTTCAGTATGTCAAGTATTCCCAGTCCCAGTGGGCTCGCTGTCAAGATGAAGCACTTTGATAACCTCCAACCTAATCAAAGGTCATTTGAAGTACTGATGCTGATGCATTCATCCTATCTCGATTTTGTTACTCGACCTAAAACACAAGCTCAATGTCTGATCGGAACAGACTCATTTTAATCCACTTTTCTAATCCAACGTGTGTGACGTTCACGCACAGTCTTCTTCTGTCATGAAACACCAGGTAGTTCAGTAGGATCATTATTTCCAATAAAAGAGAAGACAAGCCAGCAGGGTGTTTTCACAGTAACACCTTTCAAATAGCGTCTGCAATTAGTAAAGCGATAAAAGCCAGGGATTAATGTTATAAACCTATGACGTTCTGGACTGTCTCTGAAAGGGCCGGGGAGCTTTAGAGTTCCCTAAATCTTCCACATGTTTATAACAGAAAATTTCATTTAAGCTTTTAATTGGATTGGATTGTTGTTTTTATTTATTTATTTATTTATT
>JAFFST010053211.1:2677-5177 GCA_022414735.1 Noturus placidus
AGCCTTTTTGTGATGGGTTGCGTCTTTGCCATATCCATCAGGGTTTGATTCTTAATCACCATTAACACACACACACACACACACACACACACACACAGACACACACACACACACACATATCCTCTTGTGGATGCGTAATGTAAACTGGGCGTGTGCTAATATTAAATATTCAAATTACAATAACTGCCCAGACTTTTATCCCAGTTTAGGACATTATTGCAGTATAGCAACACAAGTGTTATGAAACTTCCTTGTTATCTATAACATTGTGTGAATGTTATTCCATGACACCCATAACGTCAAATAAATGTGGATATCTTAACAGAAATTTATTACCAGTAAATAATAACTTCGTTACATAAGAAGAACACAATCAGAAAAATACACCACGTGACGTCACCTCCACTAACCGCAATTGAAACGCATACGATAACAATATTATGTGTTGAATATCGCGGTATATTGTAGCACTCACACTTTAACACTTTAAGAGGAGTTACGTAGAGTCAGAAACCCAAAAGACTTCAAATTAAAACAAAATAAAATCTTCACATGACTTTAAAAAAAAAAAATCCATTTTGATGAAGGCTTACAGTGAAGATGAAAACTGACAAAATTATAGATGAAGGGAAAATGGGATTGTTCTTTTTCTAAAAACATCTTTCCACAATGATTTTGACAGGGAATCTGACCAGCCCGAGGGCAGATCCAAAAGGACCCTCTAATAAAGGACACAAGCAAATCAAATATATCAAATGACAGCTGCTTAAATGACAACTTTACACAAAAAATGCTCTCGCGCTCTAATAAACGCCTCAGGACATTCAAACAGCATGCCAGCTGGATACATGATCACATTTGACACACTAACACAGTGAAATCTGAGAAGATGTGTAGAGGGGAAATGTCATGCTTGTATCAGCGTTCTTCAACAGATCTGTCAGATAGCCTGACGCCTTATCAGGACTTTTAAAGCGCCCCAAACACAGGCTCTCGCGAGCTCCAACAACCTCCTCAGAGATCCAAACACAGGCTCTCGCGCGCTCCAACAACCTCCTCAGAGATCCAAACATTCTGGTTCCGTTACAGTTTAAACACTGTGTTCTGTGCACGAGCTCATAATACATTTACACAAAATCTCTGTCGAAAAAAATAATAAAATAAACATCATTCAGCATTTCTGTTAGATATTCCAACGACTTGCATCATCATAACGAGCACGCGCGACTTTAAAGCGCGCCAAAAAGCAGCTCTCGCGTGCTGTAATAAACACTTGTAAACACTACCTGTCCCGGAGTCGGGACTGAACACCGGGACCTCGGAGAGGAGCACACTGAGGGTTAAACCCATCACGGGCATCCGTCCGAACATGTCAAGTGGTTCTGCAGATGTTTCCGTTACTCACCTCAGAAGTCTCGCGCTCGCTGATTATACAGGTACAGCCTCAATGGATTGTGGGAAAGAAGGACGGAAAGCATGAAAGTGTTGGGGAGAAATTAACGGCGGGAGTGTCCAGGTGATGACTGGTCAGTTAACGGACGGACGCAGAAATGAGTAGCACGCGCGTGTTGGGGAAGACTGTGTGTATATATGTGTGCGCGCGCGGTCAGGGGAGCACAAGGGACATCTCTCTCTCTCACTCTCTCTCACTCTCTCTCACTCTGTGTGTGTGCTGTGCTGTGCATGCGCGCGAGCGGTTAATGGATTGCCGCACGCCACACACTGATATAAACCACGTCGCGAGTTAATTGAACATTCGGTAGCGCTCGGCTTTTTCCGCCAAAATCCCTTCCTGTCCCGGAGTTCGGTCGCCTCATTAAATATGCACTTACTATGCAAATAGACTCCTTTACGACCCACCCATAACGCTCGAGCCTAAATAAAAACCTGGCTGATTATGACCACGCGCACGCTTTCCTGAAGCGGAGTAAATGAGAAAACGTTCGCGCGTCTGAGCCGCTGGCTGTGTGTGTGTGTGTGTGTGTGTGTGTGTGTGTGTGTTGCCTATATAAAGATTCCGCCGAGGCTTTGATCTAATCGCGTCTCGGTGAAATGGAAGTTCACTACCACGTACCGCAAACATCTCGCACGCGCTACGAGCCGAGCGAGGATCGTGTGCATGCGTGCGCCCGTCCGCGCGCGAGGAGAGAAGTAACGCTGTTGGATCATGTAAAAACAGCCGGTTAGCCCAATAAACTCTACCTGACAACATTCTAAGAACATTTTAAAGTCATAAATACAAAATCATAAATGTTTTAAGCAAAGCTATAGCCAAGAATGTCACATGACCTAATCTAACATGAATTCTAAGATTGTATTATTATTACTATTAGTAGTAGTAGTAGTATAATAATAATAATAATAATTATAATTATTATTATTATTATTATTATTATTATTGTTGTTATTGTTGTTGTTGTTGTTGTTGTTGTTATTAGTGTGTCCATGTTATACATGCATTCCAAGAAGTGCATTATTTTATTCATAAAATGCATGTATA
>JAFFST010053211.1:10177-13397 GCA_022414735.1 Noturus placidus
TGCGTGTGTTTTTATTTTAAATGTGATATTTTTTCACATGTACTCATGTTGTTCACATGTCATTGTGTCACGTTGTTGTATTGTTACATTGCAGTAGAGTCACATCACTTTAGAGTCACATCACGTTAGAGTCACTTTGCTGTAGAGACACGTTGCTGTAGAGTCACGTCGGTGTAGAGCCATGGCGCTGTAGAGTCACTTCGCTGTAGAGTGAAGTCGCTGTAGAGTAACTTCGCTGTAGAGTCAAGTCGCTGTAGAGTCACGTTAGTGTAGCGCCATGGCGCTGTAGAGTCACGTTGCTGTAGAGTCACGTCGGTGTAGAGCCATGGTGCTGTAGAGTCACGTCGCTGTAGAGTCAAGTCGCTGTAGAGTAACTTCACTGTAGAGTCAAGTCGCTGTAGAGTCACGTTGGTATAGAGCCATGGCGCTGTAGAGTCACGTCGCTGTAGAGTCAACTCACTGTAGAGTCACGGCGTTGTAGAGTCACGTCACTGTAGAGTCACTTCGCTGTAGAGTGAAGTCGCTGTAGAGTAACTTCGCTGTAGAGTCAAGTCGCTGTAGAGTCACGTTGGTGTAGAGCCATGGCGCTGTAGAGTCACGTCACTGTAGAGTCAAGTCGCTGTAGAGTAACACTAAAAATGCAAAACACACACACACACACACACATATATATATATATATATATACAGGTATACACACACACACAATATATGTTCATGTACCTTGCAGAACTGCATGAGCCCTTATGGCACACTACAATTCAGTACATTTTTGGTCAGTACCTTACTCTGATGACGTACACTGAATAGAATCAGCCAGGGTTGCATAGTCTGGACAGTAGCTGCTGGTAGCCAGCCTCAAGCAGGCCTCCAAATGATGATCAGTCATTGTGGACCGGTATTTGGACTTAATAATCTTCATGTGGGAAAAGACTGACTCACATAACTCAGTAGAGCCAAATAATACATTCGAGGAGGTTGCACATTTCCTCATATTTGGGTTCTTTTCCCCTGTGAGTAAGTTCCAAAACTGGCCATGAGCCCTGGACTTCATCTGAATGTCAGGCTGTAGTTTCAAAATCTCATCCTCAGATAGCCATTACCACCTGCTTTGGGCTGCATTCCCAAGCAACCTGACTCTGGGAAGCCAGCGCCCCGGCGGGGCGGGGGCCGTTACCGGCCTCACACCGTCCACGGGCTGAGCCTCCATCAGAAGGACTCAGGCTCCTGGCCCACGCCAGGCGATGCGGACTTCTGCACACCACATTCTGATTCGGCGCTGGCTCTTCCCTCTTCGCTCGCCTGGTTAGTTTCATCTTCAGATCGCCTTCCCTGCACTTGGCAATAAATCCATCTGCGCTGCCAACCATTGCGGGCGCATTGTCCGTGGTGACTGATATCAATTTGCACACTGGGAGCACACTGGTTTTGTCTTTAAAAGACTGAAAAATGTTAACTCAGTGATTTCGCTCGCTAGTCTTTAGTGTTGGTGCGTTTGATCACACGCATGGTGAGAGAACAAACGAGATCTCAGACTGGCTGTCCTGTACAGCAACACTAACGTCTATATTTATTTTTTTGAATGGCGATCTACCCGCACTTCCTTTGCAATTGACCGGTCAATCGCGATCGACGTATTGTGCACCCCTGCTGTAGAGTCACGTCACTTTAGACTTACGTCCCCGTACAGTCAGTCTTTGTATTGTGGGAAACTGAGCACAAATCATGTGTTACTTGTGAAAGAATCCATTTATCGATCCAATCTTGCCCTTACACACTGTGTGTCAATCTTATAGCCATGATTTATGTGTTTAAGGACACAGTGTTTGAATTATGTTACATCTCCTGGTCACTGAGAGTGTGTGTGGTCGTAAATAATGGCCCCCCTGGGAGGCAGGTCCATTATAATATTAACAGGTGGTTGGGGTGGGTGAGACTTTCAGCACCATTTTGCTAATTTGCTTAGTGTTAATGCAATTAGACACTTGGTGCAAGAACTACCTTTTTTTGTTGTGTGTGTGTGTGTGTGTGTGTGTGTGTGTCTTTAAGCCTTTGTGACAATATGAATGCATTATAAGTTTGACCTTTCAATCACGACTGAGATTCACTCCTATCTCTCATTCAAATGACTCAGTGTTTGATTCAGTGACTCTTTCAATCGCGATTGAGATTCACTCCTGTCTCTCTCCTGTCTCTCTCTCTCATTCACTGAGTCAGTGTATGATTCAGTGACTCTTTCAATCACGACTGAGATTCACTCCTGTCTCTCTCCTTCAGTGACTCAGTGTTTGATTCAGTGACTCTTTCAATCATGACTGAGATTCACTCCTGTCTCTCTCATTCACTGAGTCAGTGTTTGATTCAGTGACTCTTTCAATCACGACTGAGATTCACTCCTGTCTCTCTCATTCAGTGACTCAGTGTTTGTTTGATTCAGTAACTCTTTCAATCATGACTGAGATTCACTCCTGTCTCTCTACAGGGCGGCTGTGGCTCAGTCGGTAGAGCGGGTTGTCCACTAATCTGCTAATCGTGGGGTTGGTGGTTCGAATCCCGGCCCGGATGATCCCTGGGCAAGACACTGAACCCTAAGTTGCCCCCGATGGCAAGCTAGCACCTTGCATGGAAGCTCTGCTACCATTGGTGTATGAGTGTGCACTTTGGATAAAAGCGTCTGCTAAATGAATAAATGTAGTCAGTGTTTGATTCAGTGACTCTTTCAGTCATGACCGAGATTCACTCCTGTCTCTCATTCAGTGAGTCAGTGTTTGATTCAGTGACTCTTTCAGTCATGACTGAGATTCACTCCTGTCTCTCTCATTCAGTGAGTCAGTGTTTGATTCAGTGACTCTTTCAGACATGACCGAGATTCACTCCTGTCTCTCATTCAGTGAGTCAGTGTTTGATTCAGTGAATCGATGGAGTCAGCATTTTCACTTTGGTTTCTTGAATTCTACAAATACATTCCAGTCGTTGTTGATTAACAATGAACATAAATGCAGGAGAAAAAAAATCTAATAGAATAGCATCATTCACATTGTAAATTAAAGTGTAAAATGGAGTGGCCATCTTTTAGTTGTTCTACGCTACTAAAAGTGTGTGTGTGTGTGTGTGTGTGTGTGTGTGTGTGTGTGTTCAGTGGTTTATGCTTTATTAACGTATGTGTATGTGTGTGTCTGTGTGTGTGTGTGTGTGTGTGTGTGTCAGGGTTGAAATAAAGA
>JAFFST010053213.1:14493-30540 GCA_022414735.1 Noturus placidus
TTATGAAATCATGTTGGAAAGTGGTGTGCCCGATATTATACAGGCAAAAAACACAAACTATTTTTAATTTTTTTAAATTGATATAACGCTGGACACAGGGGAACATACTGATAACACGTAAGCCCATCAATTTTATTCATCAAAGGGGTCACAGGTGATGTCCTTCTTAGGACAATAAACAATCGAAGCGCTTAAAGCAGTGCATTTTCTCACCGGATACTAAACACACCCAAGCACGCAATAGAAAGACAGATAAATAAAATACATAGATAGTAAAAAAATAAATGAACAAATAATCAACTAGGAAAATAAATACCGTGCTTAAAAAAATCGCAAAAAACTATAGAACTCATCACGGAAATTCTAATGGTTTCCGCTACAAACCATCAGCCAACCATTACTAATCCTTAACGGTATCCACTAGACATAACATGCCACCAATAGAAGGCAACAAATTACCAGCAGAGACCCGCAGGGTCCATTACTGTTTCCATTAAAACCAATACAATTCCCACATTATAACCATTATAAACTCTATGAGGGTTTGTGGTGGTGTTTTTTTCAGCAGGGTAAATAAACAAAAATATATATATTAACCCTGCAAAAATAAAATAAGTAAAATAGCCATTTAAAGAATAAATAAATAAACAAATAAATAAATAAATATATTGTATTGTCATGGTTACCGGGGAATTCCAGCCAAGAAGTTTATCTCAAAGAAAACTCCCTAAGAGTTTTACATGATAGCAACATTGCAACACTGACTAGAGAGAGACCCCCACACAGAGAGAGAGCAAGAGACCCACAGAGAGAGAGACACAGAAAGAGAGAGAGACCCCCACACAGAGAGAGAGCGAGAGACCCACAGAGAGAGAGACACAGAAAGAGAGAGAGACCCCCACACAGAGAGAGAACCATACACAGACGGAGAGAGAGAGAGAGAGACACAGAGAGAGACACACAGAGAGAGAGAGACCCCCACAGAAAGAGAACCATACACAGAGGGAGAGAGACCCACACAGAGAGAGAGACTCCCCCACACAGAGAGAGAGAGACACACCCACAGAGAGAGAGAGACACACCCACAGAGAGAGAGAGAGAGAGAGACCCACACACAGAGGGAAAGAGAGAGAGAGCGAGAGAGAGACTCGCACACAGAGGGAGAGAGAGAGACCCACACACAGAGGGGGAGAGAGAGAGAGAGAGAGACCCACACACAGAGGGAAAGAGAGAGAGACCCACACACAGAGGGAGAGAGAGAGAGAGAGACCCACACACAGAGGGGGAGAGAGAGCGAGAGAGCGACCCACAGAGAGAGACACAGAAAGAGAGAGAGACCCCCACACAGAGAGAGCGAGAGACCCACAGAGAGAGACACAGAAAGAGAGAGAGACCCCCACACAGAGAGAGAGAGAACCATACACAGAGGGAGAGAGACCCACAGAGAGAGAGACACAGAGAGAGAGACCCCCACAGAGAGAGAGAGACACACACAGAGAGAGACCCCCACAGAGAGAGACCCCCACAGAGAGAGAGAGAGAGACAGAGAGACCCACACACAGAGGGAGAGAGACCTACACAGAGAGACCTACACAGAGAGAGACTCCCCCACACAGAGAGAGAGAGAGAGACCCACACACAGAGGGGGAGAGAGAGAGAGAGAGAGAGAGAGAGAGAGAGAGACCCACAGAGAGAGAGACCCACACACACACACAGAGAGAGAGAAAAAGACAGAGGGAGAGAGAGGAAAACAAGAAGAAAAGAGATTCCTGTTCTGTATTTCTGTATAAACTCGCCCTCATATGGAAGTGAAATACTTACAGTAGAACAAAACGCGGTTATTAAAACACATAAATTCAAAAACGTCGCCATCTAAATCCACAAAAGTAGCGCGTGCGTGTGTGTGTGTGTGTGTGTGTGTGTGTGAGAGTGAGTTGGTATGTGAGTGTTTGTGTGTTCTGCAGCTGGAGCTCTCTGACCTGGTTTGGTTCCTAAAGGGGGCGGGGCCATTACGCCATTGGTCACTGCAAAGGAGGGAAGTTTTTTCTTCTTTTTTTTTTCGGCACAGAGATATTCCACCTACATAGAAAGCGCATTACATTCTCTCTTAACCCTGCTGGGGAATAAATAAATAAATAAATAAACAAAAACAATCATTATAATTAATGGTGCTGCCTTGCACAGACATTCTAATGGTTCCCACTACAAGTACCATTACAAACCTTCAGCTAAACATTAAAACCATTACCAGTATTGGTCCTTAATGGGATCCACTAGACCTAACATGCCACCAATAGAAGGTAACACATTTCCAGTAGAGACCCAGAGGAATCATTATAGTTTCCATTAAAACCAATACAATTCCCATTATAACCATTAAAACCATTACAAACTTCTATTGAGGGTTTCTATTGTTTAGTTGTTTGTTTTTGGCAGGGAAGTCGTCCAGCACAGTGAACCATTCACACACACACACACACACACACACACACACACACACACACACACACACACACACACACACACACACACATTCTCACTTTCAGGAAATGTAGACTAGCCAACATGCATGTTTTTGGGAGGACATTGGAGTACCTGGAGGAAACGCACACAGAGAGTAACCCAAGCTCAGAATCGAACCATTGAATGTGTCTGATCAGAGGTAAGCTCTAAAAAGTACATATTAGGTGTATGTCTTTATACCACAGGACTGCTGTGCCAATCTGATCAGTCAGAAAGTGTTGAGTCATTTTCTATAATAATTCATTTTCATAACCTTGATCCAGCCATGTGAACCATTCCATTATTGGTGCACTTATATAGCGCTTTTATCCAAAGCACTTTACACTGTGTATCATTTACCCATTCACACACCAATGATAGCGGAGCTGCAATGCAAGGTGCTAGCATGCCATCAGGAGCAACGTGGGGTTCAGTGCCTTGCTCAAGGACACTTCGGCATGTGGAGTCATCCGGGCCGGGATTCGAACCGCCAACCCTACGGTTAGTGGATTAGTGGACAACCATATGAGCCTCAGCCACCCCGATACGTTCTTATTTTGTCAAAGGCATTCTTAAAATCTCTCTGAACAAATAAAATAAAATAATAAATAAAAATAATGTAAATTAAGTATGAAAAATTTTGAAAGACATTTTTGTAAAAAGTGTTAATTAACCGAGACTTTTAGGACACCCTGTAAAGTGTATATTAATGCACCCCTTCTACTATGTTATCATTTCCATAGCAGCAACGTACCTGTGTAACAACCTGCGGACTTGTACTATGTGTATTTGCTGATAAGGTGAAATATTCTGTAAAAAGACATTTTTTTTTTTCATGGAAGGAGTCTCCAATGTGAGCACACTGCAACACTGTAACATTCTGTTTTCCATCATAGGAAAGTTTTCCCATTTGTTTCCTTTTTATGTATTCTAAGCTGATTTTTTTTTTAAATTTTATTTTAAATTTTTCGGTCTTTTCAGTCCCTCCAGGATTTCGTGATTTGGTGATCACCGAAAGTAAGGCAAAGTCAAGCAACCTCCGTATTATTCGCAGGAGCTTGCAATTTTTCTAAATTACCACCGATTTTCAACAGGTTCGAGTCGTGTGACGTCATCAAGTATTACATATTAATGACTTTAAAAAAAAATGCAGTTCATAGCAAATGTCTGTTGTATTTTAACGATTAATCAGTTCTTAAGGAATAGTAAAGTGCACCACCACCACCACCATTTACATTATGCTAGGCTGCATGTGCATTCATACACACATGAATCCTTAATAATGAATCTTTCTAGTGCTTCATTTAGGTCGGAGGTCTTCAACAGGAGGCCATCTCGCCATCAGTTTGGGGGTCCTTGGCCTGGAAAACGTTGAAGACCCCTGATTTAGGTGCAAGGGAATGTCACTTTTTATTGCTCACAATAAAATAAACTGACAGAGGCAGCATGTTCTTATCCTAGAATTAATATGTGAATAGCAATTCGTCTAATTCTGGACCTGCGATAAATTGGTTGGATTGATTTTTTTGAAAACTTATTTTGATTTGTCATTTTTAACTTTCGCTACAGGTTTGTTTCATTTTGCGATAATTTATGTGAGAATATCTCCAAGAAAAACCTGATGTTCTATATGGAGTACCACAGGGTTGTTGTCTTGGCTCGTTGATATATTGCTGCATCATTAATGCCCTAATCGATCTGCTAGTTATACTCGAATAAATTGTATAAGAAAATCATTAAGACGAGTCATAAATTACTGTGTGTGAATCGAAACCACAGTTTGACAGCAGATTCGGGCTCAGCTGCCAATGCTGCATTTCGAACTGTATGTCAAAACACATAGGCTGTAACTTGTCCAGATTAATGAAGCTAATCACACTAGGAACATGAATGTGTGCATATTGTAACTGCTCACATCATTCGTCTTGTCATTTTCATCGACTGTACAGAATATTAGGGCTGGGAATTGTACATCGACTACCTGTTGCACAACCGTTTAATAACTGATGATGAATAACTCGGTGTGAAAGGTGACTCCCGTAAGAATGAATAAAAATACAAGTCTGAAACTTTGCCCACTTTTGTTTGAAACCCTTCCCTCACCATACTCCTCAATGTATGATTGCGCAATAAGCGCATTCATCCAATCGCTGGTGTAATTTACTCAACTTAACCTCAGGCAAATGTTTCATAAAATGCTTTTTAGGGCTTGGTAATGAATAACAGTGGGATTTTACAGTAAATCTTTCTTTCTTTCATTAAACATGCTACTTACAATGGTACTCATTTATCGAAATGTTGTTGTTTGGGGAACTAGTAGATGTTCTTACTCCGAGACTGGACTTGTAGTCATGCTGATATTCAAGTTAACCACCAGTGGAAAGATTCTTGTGGTCCAGAGATAAACATAGGACTGAACATGGCCTGTCTTTCACCACTCTAGCACACGAGTTGCATATTTACTACCATTCTATCTATCTTCCTCTATTCCTACTGCTGTCCAGTCTACTCTTTTGTCTCTGACACTGTAGAAATGCACAAGAACTAATCAGCTATTACGAGGTGTTAAGAATGCACTGAACTGAACACTGAACCCTGTCTCTCACGTAGGCTGTTTTTGAGTTTGACACAGACAAAGGCAGGCTTCATGCAGACTGATACAGATGCAACAATGCCAAATAGTTTAGTCATCTGTTCCTCTCACAGATAAGTGAGAATATGTGTGCGCTTGTGTGTGGGGAGGGGATGACACGAAAGCAGGATGAGAGAGAGAGAGAGAGAGAGACAGAAAAAGAAATCCATGGTAAACTCCTACAGTGCTACTCCTACAGTGCTACTTGCAAGCTTGTAGTCTTATATAAGCAGCGTCTTTAGATCAGAACAGAATGTCACACACAGTTCATGTCGTTCTATTTTGTATTCAGGACAAATGGCAGATCTAACCTGTCGTGCTATAGAGAAAGTAACAAGCCTTTGTAAATCTTCAATGCCTGAACTAAAAGGTTAATAATTTTCTTGACTACAGCAGTAAACCGAAGGGTTGTAGTAGCTCAGCTGTTAAAATGTTGGACTTCAAAAAGGGTGTGCCATAAATGTAGCTGTAAACACACACTCAGTGTTTAGGGAACCTTGGTGATGAATCGAAACATGTACACAAGCTTGTTTTCACAAGCTCTTTCAAAGTCTTAGCACTATTATTTTTTGAACTGACATAAAACTCATGTTCATCATTCATAGGTCTGAATGAGCTGTATAAACAGTATTACATAATCAGAAACTGCTGCTCCTAAGGATGTCAGATGCCTGAGATCTGAGATCAAGCTACCGTGTGCTAAATCGTATCACGGTAGTTTCTGAGTGGTGTTATGATGTGCTGTTTGCTAGCACTGGACCTCTAAACTTTCCAATTCTAATTCATTAGTCATAGAGATAATAGGGATCTGAGGGAGTTCCTCACAGGTGTATTGTTGGTCCATTGGTCAATTGTATGCCAGGTTTTACTTGGAAATTTTAGCATTGCGGAGATGAAGGTGCTAAAAAAAACCTTTGTGGGTCAATGCTGTCATATACAAAAAAAAACCTAATACATGACCTAATTTGTCATGGAGATTATTGTGATGTAACAGCGTTCCTCAGGGGTGTATTTTAGGTCCAGTCGCCTTTGTATGCTGTTCCATTTATTGCCTTTAGCATTGTGGAAGTGAAAGTGCACCTGGGATGCAAGATCTTTGTGGGTGCCGTCACACTCACAAAAAAACTAATTTGTCATGGAGATGATGGCGATCTCTTGGAGTTCCTCAGGGGTGTGGTCACGTCAACACACAGTGGCCTACAAACATGTCCACCGAAATACCATGCGGCCTGCAAACATGGCCGCCAAGGACTTCAACAACCATCCATCACAAACTCTCTCACGTTTACCTTCACCGTCATTCTAATCGCACACACCTGGACCCAATTACATTTACCCAGTATATAAGGACTCACTGTCCCATAGCTCATTGCGAGTTATACGCTCATCATTATGTACAGTACCTGTCTATAGTAAGCCTTCTGTTTCATTGCTACCATGTTTATGGTTACGACTATGATTCTGGTTTCTGGTTTATGTCTTTGTCTCTCACCCAAATAACTCTGTGTGCACATTGCCTGACCTCTGCCTGTTTGTTGACTCTGCTTCTTGTTTTTTATTTGTTTGCTATTATTATAGTAAAAGCGTAACTTACATTTTTCACATTCTCTACTAAATGTACTGTAATTGCTGCCATTGTGATGATTATTTGCTGGGGGGGGTGCTTTTCTTCATATGGAGTCACCTTTTACGCCAAACATACTTAATGGGGGAGTGACTGTGTCAGTGGTATAGTGTCTGTGTTTCGTTAAGAAGATTAATTAGAATTTATATTGATAATCAGCTACCATTACACACTTCACTACATACAGTACATTTTCAGCAAGCTGCATTAGATTGGATGCTCCCTTCCATGCTGCCTCGTAGCTATGCTAGATAGGAAGTTCTGTTATGCGCCAACTAGGACGTGTAATTTAAGAACAAGTATTGCTCATATTTGTAAAATGTAGCCAGTGGATATTGACTTACCAACCCTATGCTGGGAGGGTTGGTAGGGTTCGCATCCTAATGAAACATATTAGAGAATTAGGGGTTGTGCATGAGGTAATTATATATATATCAGGAAAACAGGTTTGGTAAGTGTTCTGCCAGTTTAAGCGGAATCAGCAGTTCGAGGGAATCAGCAGTTCATTGTTTTCCAATGGTTCAAGGGAAAAACTTTCTGGTACTTAAAATGCCAGCAGCAGCTGTGCTTGGTAATTACTCGGTTATGTTGACTGTCATGAAGTCATGTTGGTTTGAAATGAAACGCCATGGTATGATAAGAATGTAAATGGTAATTGGCACACTTATATAGCGCTTTTATCCAAAGCGCTTTATACTGTGTCTCATTCACCCATCAATGGGAGCAGAGCTGCTATGCAAGGTGCTAGCTTGCCATCGGGGGCAACTTAGGGTTCAGTGTCTTGCCCAAGGACACTTCGGCATGTGGCGTCATCCGGGCCGGGATTCGAACCACCAACCCTACGATTAGTGGACAACCTGCTCTACCGACCGATTACCGCCATGTAATAGTGAACACCTGTTTTAAGCCAATGACGCAACATGACTTGGAATTCTAAAGAGTGATTTCGCTGGATTTCATAGTCATGAAGCTAACCAGCTAACTCCACCCTTACCTATAATCATGTTCAACCTTTTACAGGTAACACAAGGTGGGAATTCATATGAATCTGTAATTGCGAAACAATCTTGGGCTAACATGCGAAGAATATTCATCGGATAGGGTAAGGTTATGATGCATAATAATCAAATAAATCATTTCAATCATTTGACGCATCGCCCAACTCTTGACTGTCTTAAATATGTATCCATGATGTCTAAAAATCAAACAAACAAACAAAAAAAACTCATTCACTTTAATAGAAACAGCAGTACACCTGCTCGTTTATACAGTTATCCAATGAGCCAATCATGTAGCAGCAGCACAATCTATAAAATCATGCAGATACAGGTCAAGATCTTGAGTTAAGGTTCACACCAAACACCAGTATGGGGAAAAATTGTGATCACTGTGACTTTAACAGTGGTATGGTTGTTGGTGCCAGATGGGCTGGTTTGAGTATTTCAGAAATCGCTGATCTCCTGGGATTTTCTCACACAACAGTCTCTAGAGTTTACACAGAATGGTGCAAAAACAAAAAACATTGAGGGAAAGACAGTTCTGTGGGTGGAAACACGTTGGTGATAAGAGAGATCAGAGGAAGATGGCCAGATTGGTTTGAGCTGCCAGGAAGGATATTTATCAACTTATCACTCTTTACAATCATTGTGATCAAAAAACACGATTTTATGGAGATACTAGAGATCTTGATCCTCTCTGTTCTCCAGACCTGACTGATCCGTTCGGATGTCCTACCTCTGGATGGAGCTCTCATCTACTCCAATTCCAGACTGCTGGGACTACGGCTGCTTCTAAGGCCAAACAGACTTCATATAAATCCATAATGAACTTTTTCACACTATCTGTTGTGACCCAGATGAGGATGGGTTCCCTTCTGAGTCTGGTTCCTCTCAAGGTTTCTTCCTCTTAACATCTAAGGGAGGTTTTCCTCGCCACCGTCGCTACCGGCACGCTCAATAGGGATAAATTCACACATTTAAAATCTGTATACCGTGTTTATATATCTCTGTAAAGCTATAAAATATATAAAATATAATAGAATTGAATTGGAAAGCATCTCAGCATGCACAAAACATCAAACCTTGCAGTGGATGAGCTAGAAGGAGAAGTTTCACATCAAGTTTCACTCCACCGAAACTGGACAGTTGAAGACTGGAAAGACCAGGTGACCTGGTGATAACAGAATTCTAAGGCTATCATGGGCACAGACTCACCTAAACGGAACAGTTGAGAATGAGAAAAAGATATCACCTGGTCTTTTTGCAGTCTTTAACTGAGCAGTTTCAGTGGAGTGGCTGATTAGATAACTGCATAAATGAGCAGGTGTACATGGGTTCCTATTAAAGTGGATGTGATTGTATATAATATGGACCAGTGGTTAAAGATTGGAATCTTAAAGCAAGCCTAAAGTCAAATAATGTATTAAATATGGGAATATATGGGAAACAGGTCCATTGGAATGACAAAATGAATAGTCCTACCTGAACAGAAGTAATCATACTTCGCTGTAAAATTAGCTGTATAGCACGGTAGCTTAGTGGTTAGCTTAGTGGTTCGCCTCACACCTCCAAGGTCGGGGGTTTAATTCCCACTGTGGCCCTGTGTGTGCGGAGTTTGCATGTTCTCCACGTGTTGCGGGGGTTTCCTCCCCCAGTCCAAAGACATGCATGGTAGGCTGATTGGCGTGTTCAAAGTGTCCGTAGTGTATGAATGTGTATGTAATTGTGCTCTGGGATATATTGGGACCTGTCCAGGGTGTACTCCGCCTTGTGAACCATGCTCCCTGGGATAGGCTCCAGATTCCCCTTGACCCTGAAGAAGGATAAGTGGTATAGAAGATGGATGGATGGATGGATGGATGGATGGATGGATGGATGGATGGATGGATGGATGGATGGAAGATATTAGAAAAGCAGTAGGATCATGCCACACTGTTTTCACATTACATTAAAGTTCAAAAAGTACCTACTTTGAAATATTACACCCTCATTCACTTTCTATTCAATCCATGACTCAAAATACATCTGCATTCTGTAAATTAGAAAATGACTGCATGTTCAAAAATATTGATAACTCACTGAACTGTAAAGTCTACAGGTATAAATGGTGGAATTTGCTTTTATCAGCCTCAAAACATTGCCTAGGAATAAAAAAAAAACAAAAAAACAATCATTTAGGCAAGACGAGAAAGTGTCTAGAAGAATGTGATTTGTCTGTCACGAGACAGAAATTCACAAGAAACTATTTGACATGTCAACTAATGGCTAAATGTTGAAATCTACATTGAGAAAACAGCAATCCTAGTGTTTCATAATCTCACCAGCGTCATTCATATTACACCCGTGCACCTACAGGTCTGAACGTTTCCTCGGGAAAAGTAATGATGTAATCTCTTACATATTTGAATTTTTAAGCCCAGATGTTTTTCATCTCACCCCAGATTCTTAAACCGATCTAAACCTGATCCTTTGCTTTCAATGCTTAGATCAGAGATTATTACAGTGATCCATATCATTTAACGTCTTATCATTTACCATCCGACCGTATGGCAGGTTTGTTACGTTTATCTCTACTTATGGTGGGGCAGAAGTAAAAGTAAAGTGAAAATAGCTATGCCTGTAGTTTGTGTGTAAAAATGATAGGTTTTGCTTTCCCGAGGTGGGAAGAACTAGGCCGTAGTACTCACTTATAGGAATGTATGCGACCTGAGCTGTTATTCAATCTCTGACTGGAATCTACAATTTGACGGAGACTCTAGTGAGGTAAAAAAAATCTGCACAGGAAAGGGAGAAGTCCAGGATGTGGGGATCTATGAGGTAAATGATGATAATTATGATGCTGTTGATATTTCAACAACATCAGTGCTCTGAATTTCCCCAGAAGAGTTTAAGCATGTCATTTTATTCAAACGTTCATAAAAGCACAAAGACAAAAGACTAGAAAATGTCACATTTGATTATCATGTCTAATAATATAATGAGTAGCATTGTGTCATCATGTTAAAGAAACAAGGTGGGACAGGCAGTCGGTAAACCATGGCTTGACACACACCGAACACATGTAGATTCCTAGTGCAGGTAGAGCTATTGCACCAAATCTCCAGGGAAGAAGAGGTCATCCTTTGTCAACCACCTACACCAGTTTACCACCTTCAACCACCTTCACCAGATTATAAATCTTTTCCAACAGCAGTCTTTGTTTTACCAACATTAACTACCACCGGAATGTGTGCAGTTCTCCCAGTGACCTCATGTCACATTTACATTTATAGCGTTGGACAGACGTCCATATCCTGATATCCTACAGAAGTGTCGTAGTGTCTTTGTCAAAAACAACTCCTCATTTAACTGCTTGGTGAAGAGATTTCTCTCCACTGCAACAAAGAGATAAAATATCCTGCACATAGGCAAGATTAACTGATATTGTTCTTTACTGGATTGGTTATAAACAAATCTAAGATGCTGCTAGAACACTGATTTCCCCTTGGGACCAATAAAGCTTTAGCTGATCTTCTGAAGCACATTTCTAGATATTTTTACTCGTATCCAATCTGTCTTAAAATTGTTATATAATCATCTCATAATGAAGAAATATTAGACGTTATTTAAGAGACATATATATATATATATATATATATATATATATATATATATATATATATATATATATGATGATTAAAATAATTTCAAGCTTGTTCTATTGGCAGATAATTTGGCTTCTTAGAAATAAATGTGTAAAATTAGTAAAAGAGCCTGCCTATAGAACAAGACTATTTCAGGCTTGAGTATTTAGTCAGAATATTTAGAAGTAGGTGTGGGTGGGGCCATTTTTGGCTTTGCAGATTTCCAGTGATTTGTGTTTTAAATATGATAAGAACAGCTTTAAAAAAAAAAAAAAAAAAAAAACCGTTGAGGAAACATACCTCACTGTCTACTTTCATAGTAACACCAGTGCAATGCAGATATAGGTGAAGCGCTTCAGTTAATGTTCACAACAAACATGAGAACATGGAGAAAATGTGATCTCTGTGACTTTGACTGTGGTATGGTTGTTGGTCCCAGATGGGCTGGTTTGAGAATTCCTGATACTGGTGATCTCATGGGATTTTCACACACGATAGTCTCTAGATAAAGCTGTCAGAGGAATGGCCCACAGAGGAAATCCTACTTGGATCAAACGGCAGTAGTCTTCTCAAGCACAGTATTCAAACATAAAATATTCAAACAATAAAGAAAATACCAAAAATATTCAGTATGCAAAATACATACAATAGACAAAATATCCAGTACATAAAATATACATAAATTATTCAGTCCATAGAATATAAAAATATTCGATACAGAAAATACAGGAAACTCAAAGAAGTCAGTATGTAGAATTAAATCCCCCCAACAATTTAGTATATACAATACAGAAAAAAACCCAAATATTCAGTAGCCTATGTAAAGTACATAAAATACTATATATTTAAAAATGTAGTATGTAAAATGCACAAAATTCATACAATATTCACTACATAGACTCTAAAATATACATTGTATATTCAGAAAATCAAATACACAGAATATTCAGTACATAAAATACACAAACGCATACAAAATTCAGAATATTTGAGTATAATTGTATTTACAATTTTATTTCTATTAGAAGACACTCTCAGTAAACTCTCAGACATTTACATTACTTACATTGTTGGACATTCTTTTAAAAAAAAAAAAAAAAAAAACTGGTTAATCCAGAGAGTGCTGGATTGTCAATGTAAAATCGAATGTAAATGTAACAATTATTATTTTGAGAGCTTCCTCTGTAAGTTATTTCTAATTAGGGATAAGAATGAACATGTACAATTTCATGACTGCAGGAAATGTAGAATTAGTGTCTTTCCACACCAGTGAGTGTGGTTTATAGAATAATTTACATGTATATATCATACTGACACATAAACTGACATGTACGGGCGGCCGTGGATCAGGTGGTTGAGCGGGTTGTCCACTAATCGTAGGGTTGGAGGTTTGATTCCCGGCCCACGTGACTCCACATGCCGAAGTGTCCTTGGGCAAGACACTGAACCCCAAGTTGCTCCCGATGGCAAGTTAGCACCTTGCATGGCAGCTCTGCTACCATTGGTGTGTGAGTGTGTGGGTGAATGGGTGAATGAGACTCAGTGTAAAGCGCTTTGGATAAAAGCGCTATATAAGTGCACCATTTACCATTTTATGTATCAGGAAGCAAGCTTTTCAGGGATACAGGCCCCTCTGAAACTATTGGAACAGCAAGGCAAGTTAATTTGTTTGTGCTGTACACCAAAGACATACCTTCACCTCTGCCTTTGGAGGTTGTTGGTGATGTCACTGACAGTTGTTTTGGGGTTTTTCTTCGCAGCTCTAGCAATGTTCCTGTCATCAGCTGTTTGCTTCTTTGGCCGACCCATTCGGTGTCTGATGCTCAGTACACCTGTGGTTTCTTTTTTTTTCAGGACATTCCAAATTGTTGTATTGGTTATTTACAATGCTCGTGCAACGCCTTTATTTGATTTCCCCTCGTTCCTCAGCTTCAACATTTCTAAACTCTCCGCTCATATTCATCTTTTGATCTCAAACCCAAATTGCTCCAGTCTACAGGAAAACAAATGAGATGGCCTCACTGTTCCAATAGTTTTGGAGGGAACTCTATGACATACATTACATTTACATTTATTCACTTAGCAGACGCTTTTATCCAAAGCGACTTACAAATGAGAGATACAAGCAAAGTGATATCAAGCAGGGAACAATACAAGTAGTGCTACTATACAAGATCTATTAATTGAGTACTAGAAGAAGCAACGTGCGCAGAGTAGAGGTGTAAGTGCAATTTGTGTTTTTTTTTTGTTTTTTTTTTTATGAGATGGTTAGGTGTTGATGGAAGAGGTGGGTCTTTAGCTGTTTCTTGAAGATGGTGAGTGAATCTGCAGTCCTGATTGAGGTTGGAAGTTCATTCCACCACTGAGGAACAGTTAGTGTGAAGGTTCTGGAAAGGGACCTTGTGCCGTGATGAACAGGAACTACTAAACGTCATGTCTTGCTTGTGACAAATGAGTTTAAAGCTTTCATCAAAGGTGTTAAGTTTCAGATAATATGATGGTAGCGAGTGTGTTAACAATGAAGTAATCATATTTCTATTGTGTTTTTGACATTTTGGTGAGTGCAGTGTAAGAAAAGACACGTTAAAGAGGGGAAATGACTGACAGCATCATTTCTAACTATAGTGTTGTGCCTTAAAGGTCTAAATTGCTCAGTCTACCTAATTGAATATCTGTATGTCTGCCTCAACAAGTGACCTGAGTGCCTGAGGGCCAAGAATGTCTCTCTGTGAAATGCAGAAAATTATGAAAGGCCTCTTTGTTACTGTACTTCAGAACCATATAACGGACTGAAATACCCCTTTTTTGATTAATTGGTCAATTTCTGTCTTTTAAATAAAAATTTTTTTTTTTTTTACTTAAACATTTTTTCTCTAGTTTGATATTTATATTTTAAAAATATCTTTTAAATTAGCATTTAAAATTAAAATGAAATGTTATTATTTAAAATTCTTTTTATTTTCAAAATATTTTAAAATATTAAAATTCTGTCGCACTAGTTTTATTCATTTGCATTATTGTATTTTTTATTATAATTTTTGAAAGTATTATTATTATTATTATTATTGTTACTATTATTATTATTATTTTAATTATTATTATTATTATTATTATTATTGTGTTTCTTTTTCTTCTTCTTCTTCTTATTGTGCTTATTATTATTATTATTATTATTATTATTATTATTATTATTATTATTAGTATTATTGTTGTGCTGTTTATTATTATTATTATTATTATTATTATTATTATTATTATTATTACTAAAGTATGACCATTAGTCAATCAACCTTAGAGGAAATCTATGACTTATCTATAATAATCTAATCTTTTTGTTATATTATTAAAAATAACCGAAAATCGTAATACAATCAAATGTTTCTTTTGATAGTTTATTCTGATATGAGTATAGGAGAAAGGATTATTAATTAGGGTGCGGGACTAGCCATGGTATGCTGTCAGAAAGTATTTCTATTACTGCCACTGTATTTTCATTACAGCTCACATGGCTTCACATGGAAATGCCTGACATGTTCCAACACCATCTGAACTGGCTATGCTACTTTTAAATCCTGCTGACAAATGATCCAATCTGACGCTCACAGGATGTTAGTCTTGGGTAACTCAATGTTTTTAACAGTTAACAGGATTGAGGAAGTCAGCTCAGAGGCACTGCAGTCTTGACCACACCCTTTCCTCATTAGCATTCTGTAAGGCTATGACCTCATGGCCTCTGTTTCGATGGAGAGAAAAAAAGAAAATAGGGACTTCCCGTCTAACTCTAGACACTTCAATTTGAGGAAATCCTCTTGTGTTTATTTATTTAATGGTACACTGATTTAGTTTGGTCTCATTTTAGACTAAACCTCCCTTCAGACTATAAATCCATTATCCTCCAGCAATATCTGGTGCATTTGTGGTCCGGATATTTCTTCACCCCTGTAGGATGGATTTGCTGAGCTCACCGGATTGGAAGTGGGACGTGAGTACTGCCCTCCATCACTTTAGCCCAATGTGGCAACATTCCTACAAGCTGAGAGCAGAGGTCACGTGGTCTCTCCCACACATAGAGCACTAACATAGATAAAGGTGATTAACAGGTCAGAGCATTCCATAAATAAGAGCTCAACAACGCTGCCTCATTCACGACCGAGTATTAGTATTAACAGGAAAACGCCAAAATGCAAGCAGTGAGCCATGAAGGATTTATTTTGGTGCTGGAGATTAATAATAGGCCAGGGTTTGGATATCATCTCAGATCCACTGCAGCCGGAGAGAGGAGCACACTGTACTTCATGACACTCCAACTCATGTATGGTGGCGTGATAGAAAAAGGGTGTGTCCTGTGGGTAACACCAGATTAATATCCCATAGACATATGTGACAGTTTGGACATTTTGACCAGCCAATTTATTTTATTAGTACTTTCCCCCCAATTTTTTTTATTATTATAAATAAATAAATAAATAAATGAATAAATAAATAAATAAATAAATAAATAAATAAACAAACAGATGAATGAATAAATAAATAAAGAAATGAGTCAAACGATTGCAAGATTAACTTCTGGTTACTCAGGTTAAAGTTACAGGTGTTTCACAGCATTAATTATTTCAATGTAAGGAATTATTACAAGGGTGTGTGTGTGTGTGTGTGTGTGTGTGTGTG
>JAFFST010053213.1:45344-66294 GCA_022414735.1 Noturus placidus
CACACACACACACACACACACACACACACACACACACCACTGCATTTCAAATTTTGTGAAGTCTGTAATGCTTTATTGGGTTCATGCCGTGATTCCTCCAAATAACAAACAGAAAAGTTGTAACCCTTTCATTAAAAAAAAAAACAAAAAAAAAAAAACACCAAACTTGTGGTTTTGTAGAATATCCTTTCATGTCATTTGTACACTGATTGGACAATGTGCATTTTAGTTTCTCCTTTAAAAGCATTTTAAGGAAAAAAAAATTTCTCCATCACTGCTACTGACATGTTATGCAATGATATCAGGGGTCCATGTCAGTCTGTGCAATCACCTGACATGACTGTCACTGATAGGGTGCATGAATATACAGTCTGGGCTAGAAAGAAATCAGCCCTAAGCTTGCATCTTCATACCACTGGTGGTGCTGTTGCATTTGCTTCCACAAAAATCCAAAATAACTAAGACATGTGTTGACAGCAAATAATCAAATCGGAATGCTAAATATAAAACCTCATGTAGATATTTTTTTTTTGTTTTGTTTTTAATTTTGAAAGACACACGAGAGTACCCCTGCTCTTCCCATTTATACCAGGTGCTCCTTAATGACGTTTGAAGAATTCTTAAAATAACACTTGCATCACAACAAGACACTTCATGTGCAGAACATCCTCTTCAACCAGGGTTAGACATTCCCACTAGCTTAGCTAATTGGGGATAAAATTATACACCAAGAGTTCTGTAAAGTGGCTTTCTCTAATATTAAAAGAGCCATATAAATACATAATTGTATACATAATTGTATACATACCTACCGTATTTTCCGCATTATAAGGCGCATACGGTTGTTACGCCAACCAAAGTCGCACAACATTTTTACAGATTTTGGAACTCAGTCCACACATAAGGCGCACCGGATTATTTGAGAAAATTTAAGGCTTTTAGGTGCGCCTTATAGTGCGGAAAATACGGTACTTCTTTTTTCCCCCATATAGTTGGCCTTGAGAGCATTTACACCATGCTTTCCTCTGAAGCCTCACTATCCTTTCCAACTTATCATTCGTGTAGTAAAAATGTTTACATCACAAAACTGTCAAGTTAAATCAATAGGAACATCCCAGTGATAAACAACTTCAATGACATAAAAGCGTACTGAAAAGACAGGATAAGACATTGTACTGTACACACAACATCACATTGAGCAAATCAGGTGATGAGACACCTAAACATGATAAACTACACAAAAATTACCACATGGTGTCGAGTTTGTGAGAGAATCCCTATAAGAATGAAATAACAACCTCCTACAAGAGCAGAGGTTTATCGTGACAGGCCAACAGGGTCCAAGTGTCGGACACATTCTAGCTTTTAGGCAAATAAAATAATAAATCAGAAGCTTTAATCTCTGTGGGGAAAACAAAATAAAGGACAGCACATCATTGTGTGTAGGTGGTCCATACAAATGAGCAATGTGATCACAAGGCATTCGTGTTCATTACAGCAGCTAGGATGAGTACAAACACTGATATAATGTGACACAGTAGCAGGAAATGAATGTGGAAAAAGGACCTCATTATCAGCTGAAAGGGCGTCTAAATCCAGTAAGATTTCAATCTGACAAAGAATGCTGCAGAACAAAAAGGAGGTAATGACATGACATAGGTATATCCTATTGTGTCATGGTCTTGCAGTTATTCGATTCACTGCACTTAACTACATTGTATATGAACCATGCTGTTTTTCTCCCATTGGACCCCTGTGGATTAGGGAAAGTACTGCAGGGGGTTGTTAGATAGGAACTTTTAAAAATGTAGTGCCTGAAACTTGTAGTGTAAACTTAACAAAATTTACTGCACCTACTCTCCAACACATAGATTACTGCTAGCTGGCATCTGACATCACATCAGCCAATGTATCTTAGGTGTATCTGAGGTACAAATGATATAACATTATCTACATTTATGACAGGTGAGTACACAATTCATGTGCCTAATCTCAAAGTCTGTCACTTTAAAGTGGACTCGGGCGGCTGTGGCTCAGTCGGTAGAGCGGGTTGTCCACTAATCGTAGGGTTGGTGGTTCGAATCCCGGCCCGGGTGATCCCATGCCGAAGTGTCCTTGGGCAAGACACTGAACCCTAAGTTGCCCCAGATGGCAAGCTAGCACCTTGCATGCAGCTCTGCTACCATTGGTGTGTGAGTGTGCTCTCATTTGTAAGTCGCTTTGGATAAAAGCGTCTGCTAAATAAATAAATGTCAATGTAAATAAACCCTCGAAACAGTCCAACATAATGAAGTGGTTTCCCAAAATTCTAATTAAGAGCTAATCAAAGGCTTCATTAGTTGCATCAGGTGTGCTTGAGCTGGAATACATGAAAGAGCTGAACTGGCTAGTGGTAGAAAATCTATAAAATACCTGGACATGGCAGAAAAGGAAAGCGATCAATGGCTGCAAACAGATTTGTGAGAAGGCAGGCTGTGAAAAACCCCTCGAGTGACTGCAAAAGTCCTGCAGAAAGACTTTGTGATAACAGGCACTGAGGTTTCAGTGAGCACAGTAAGGCGTGTACTAAACACTGAAGGTTTCCATGCCAGAACTCCAAGACGTACAGCACTACTGATCCAAACGCACAAGTAATGTCGGCTCAACATCATATAAATAAGCCTCTGAAGTTTTCGGATTCTGTTCTGTGGAGCGATGAAACAAAACTGGAACTTTTCAGCACGACGGATCAGCGGTGTGTCTGGAGGAAGAAGAATGTCAAGCATGGTGAAAGTCAAGCAGAAAGTCAAGCATGGTGGTGGCTCGGTGATGCTCTGGGGCTGCTTTGCATCCTCTGGCACTGGAAACCTGCAGCATGTGGAAGGCAAGATTCATTATCAATCAGAGTACATGATTAATCAGAGTATAAATTACTTAAAATGACATTTTACAAAACCATAAGTTTGGTGTGTTTCTTTTTGGTTTAAATAAACAACTTTTCTGTTTACAGTGTTTGATATTGGAAGGAACCCAGTAAAGCATTAAAGACGTGTGTGTGTGTGTGTGTGTGTGTGTATCATCAATAAGACCTCATAGCAAGGTCAATTCATTTGTTTTTGCTGTAGACTGAAGACATTTGGGATTGAGATCAAAAGCTGAATATGAAAAGAGAGTTTAGAATTTCAGGTTTTATTTCCTGGTATTTATATCTAGATGTGTTAAATGACAGAACATAGCACATTTTATATCAGGCCACCTAATTTGTAGGTGAGCAAAAATATCATAACATGTGACTGACAGGTGTTTCTTTTTACCCAGGTGTGTCCTGTTGTCACGTAATGAGGGTTAGATTTAAGATCTTGAATAAAGATTATAATATCCAGAGGGCAAGGGAAAAGACATAAACAAAGACAGGCAGTGGTCAGGTGATCAGAAAAACAGGCTAGAGCAGGTAATCAAAACCAGAATAGATAAAACAATGGAACAGGTAATATACAGCGACTATGGCAATTGAACGTATTACTTTGTGAATGAGTCTCTTATGTAGGGTGGTGGTTGTCACTATGATTGGGAACAGGTGTGTGTGATGAATCCTCAGGAGAAAGTGACGGGTCTGTGTTCCATTGGGAGTTGTAATCATTAGCCATGTTTGTAGTTTGTGGTGCATTCTGGGAAATGGAGTCACTGATTTGCCGTGACATAACACCTGTTAGATTCATAGTAAAAACAATATACATAGCATAAGCAATAAACAATATAGCTCTGAACATCTACTCTTGGGTTTAGCCTTCAGTTTCACCTGTGAAGACTGTGTTTGTTGCTAAAACGGATAAACCTCAATGAAGATCAAAGAGCTGTCCATGGGAGACAAGTGAGCCATTTTGAAGCTGAGAAAATAGGGGGAATCAATCAAAGGCATTCCACAAGCATTGGACCTAGTCAATATAACAATTTGGAATGTCTTGAAAAAAAAAAAGAAACCACTGGTGTACTGAGCAACGGACATCGAATGGATTGGCCAAGGAAAATATCAGCAGCTGATGACAGAAACATTGTGAGAGATGTGAAGATAAACCAACAACAACAGTTGGTGTAAATTGTTAATGGTAAATGGCGCACTTTACCCTTTTACCCACACACTCAGACACCAATGGTAGCAGAGCTACCATGCAAGGTGCTAACTTGCCATCGGGAGCAATTTGGGGTTCAGTGTCTTGCCCAAGGTCATTACCACCAACCTCCACAGGGCAGGGGTGAAGAGACCACAATCCTCTGTTCGAAGAAGATGTCAAGAGCAGAATGGGAATCAGCAAAAACTGGAAAACCAGATTGGAATCTACAAAGAAAACTGACATGAGCTACAAAAGTTCAAAAGATTAACAATAGATGAACCTCTATAAAAGAGATGGAAAGGCCAAAGTGTGGAGAACGAAAGTATCTGATCATGATCCAAAACATACAAGCTCATCTGTGAAACATGGTTGAGGTAGTGTCATGGTTTGGGGTTGCATAGCTGTTTCAGGAACAGCATCAAAAATCTTGTATTAATGATGTAACTCATGATGGTAGCAACAGAATGAATTCAGAAGTTTACAGGAAGATTTTTCTGCTAATTTAGAGAGAAATGCATCCAGATTATTCCGGGGGAACTTTATCATGCAGTAAGACAATGATCCAAAACACTACCATCTCAACAAAGGACTTCATCAGGGGGAAAAAGTGGAAGGTTTTAGACTGGCCAAGTCAATCACCAGACCTTAACCCAATTGAACAGCATTTCACCTCCTGAAGAGGAGACTGAAAAAAGAAACATCTCGAAACAATCAATAACTGAAATAGGCTGCAGTAAAAGCCTGGAAAAGCATCACAAAATAAGAAACCAACAGTTTGATGATGTCACTGAGTCGCAGGCTTGATGCAGTTATTACAAGCAATGGATATGCAACAAATATTAAGTGTAATTTACTTTAATTTAATTCAAGACTTATCTGATCCTATACTTGTGCTCGCCTAAAATTGGGTGGTACTTCAAATACTTCCATTAAAGTATCAGGAAATCCCAGGAGAAAACGTCATGCTGTTTGTGTGGAAGCTGTAGCTTGGGAAAGCATTGAACCTTCCAACAGGACAATAATCCCAATCATACCTCAAATTCCAACAAGGCTTGGTTGCATAATAAGTCCTGACAGATTCTACAGGACCGTTATAGTCACCTGATGTGAAACCCCATAGAAAATCTCTGGTGAGATTTGAAGAAGGCGGTTGTAGCACACAAACCCAAGAATATTACTGTCCTGGAGACCATCGGTCATGAGGAACGGGTTAAGATTCCTCTGGAACGCTTGCATCAGGTCATAACAATAAAAGCGTGCTCTACTAAGTACTAAAGACGCTCACAATGAAGGGCTTGAATAATTTTGAAACTGGAGAAATCATTATAAATCACATTTTCAGTTGAATTTGGGGAAACCACTTGCACCACTATTTCTATTGTTTTTGTTTGATTTGTTCATTGCAACCAGCAGAAAGCCTGTAAATTATGACAATCGACCTGATTTGCACTGGGGATTGAATCATTCTGATTGCAGCTGTAATCAAACATAGGGTCCGGGCCTAATGTGGGTGAAGAGTCATTACTGTTACCACATCAAATTGTTTTATTCCTCTTACACCACACCAATTTCCCAACGATTAGGATTTATTTATTTATTTTTTTAATTAAAGTATGACACATCAAACTTTTTATCTATTTGTAGTTACATTTAATATTATGGAACACATTTTGATTGCACATTTTTTACGTTGTTAAACAACATGCTTTTACAACCTTGTTTATTATTAAATTAAGATTATGAGTGTCCAAAATATAGGTCCCTGTGTACGTTATTACAATGTTTCTATTATTACTGCAAGTTATTACTTAATATAATGTTTGATTTGAAATACAGCTGGCCCTACTGCCATTTGAGAATTCAGCAGTGAGGTGATATAACTTTATTACCTAGCCAAGTAGCTCTTCATTATTAGAAAATAATCCACATCCGAACATCCGTTTTCACGTGTTGTGAAAGTGGATTTTCATCACTGGTCTACTTTAAGAATAATACAATCCCAGATGACATGGAGAGAGACGACAGCATGCCACTCTGATGTGAGACTGTGCACAGCCAGATTTCTCATTAATAGGTAAAAATAAAAGAATTAGCCATTAGAAAAAGGGAGATTGATGTTGATGGGAGTCCTTGAGTCGTTTAATCTCTGGTTTTGCTGGAACAGGATCATAACGAGTTGGAACCTCCTGCCAGAATGGATGAATTACATCAAAGCAACCAAACAGTATCTCTAAATCAAGTTTGTCCAACACGGCAAAGCCACATCTTACTGTTAACAGCTTTCCTAGCTGCTCTTGCATTGCTTTTGAAATTGAGCCCTATTACTTTATGTGTGCTAGTGTCCACTGACCGCAGCTATGAAACGCAAGCCTCTCTTCCATCCTCTATTACCTCCTTATATTGGCTGGAAGCAGGGAGCAATGAAAGCAATCTCAGCCTCCAGAGCCTGTAGGGCATGGATTTAACAGCACAATATACCGCATTGCTGCCTTACAAGAACATTCCGGACTCCCCGCCGCAATACCTGCGAGCAATTCCAGAAATGCCAGCCAGTACAGGACCAAAAATGGTCTCCATTTCCGGTGAGATTATCCCCAGGGTTCAGCGCTCTAGCAAACACAGCAAGCACACAACAGCCGGACCCTTTAAGGACAGGCGTAGTCCTTTTCCAAGGAATCATACTTCATATGAAATGTGACAGGTACATCACGGATTGTAGCGCTGTCACTCAAACTGCTTTTATTCTCACATGTTTAGTGCTCAGAATATCTGTACCTGTGTTTGGATTTATGATGTAGGTGTGGCCTAAACCTGAAACACTAGAAAACACTGTCTCTGACAGTTCCTCAACCTCAGCTACATCAATAAAATACTGCTAACACAGTTATTATTTGGTTTCTCCCTGTCTTGTATTTTCTAACAAATTAAGTTAATACTACAGTATTTCTGAAAATACTGTACAAACACTGATAATGTATGCATATTTAATTACATCACTAATAAGAACTATTGTATATAATATAACTTTTGTTCAAATTTGAGGTTCCCTTATGTGCAAAACACAATTTTGAGTACAAAATGTATCATAAAGTATTTGGATGAATGGTTGTTAATATAATGATACAGCTGAGTACAAAGGTTGCGGTTTGTTTTACCAGGAAAGCAGGCAGGATGCAAACATTTGCTTTCATCTGTACCTGAATTATTTACTACTCCGATTTACAAGTCATTTCACTGTACATACAGTTTGTATTGTGAGAAATGTCACCCAAGCCACTTAATATTCAACTGTGTAGTGTTCATCAGCAGTCTATATTTGATCAGCATGTAGAGTAGCTTATCTAGAAGCCCAAACTTTATTCATTTGGCAATTTACGCATGGTATAACACGGCAAAGCTTATCCATTTGTCTCGCTCATGTTTCCCCTTCTGGTTTTGTCTCCAATCCCCACTTCTGTCCTTAGACTCCCCCCCCTCCCCAAAACAAACATTATTCCCAATATGTGAGATTGATAAAGCAATGTTTCCTTTGCGGCCTTGGTCCGTCTAGGCAAGAGGTGTTTTGATGGATGATGCCAGCTGCCACTGGCCAGATGTGTTACAAATTCATATGAGAGAGGAGTGAATGCTTTACTTACCAAGCAGTTCTCATGCTCATTTATCTTTCCTCAAACATTTGCTTCTTAAAATGGCATAATGTGTGTCTATGCATGTTTGTATATGTAAGCTAAGCACTGTTTTTTGCAGTAGTGTGTGGATATGTGTTTGTGTTTTATTGTACCAGGGTTCCTGTAAGGTCCAGGAGAGGTGGATGGATTCCTCAGCAAATTGAAGCAAGATGTTGTGGCCCCCGTGGAGCTTTGAAAGCCTTCCATGCTGTACCTCTGTATTCTTCCATAAAAGGAGAAGCTGTTTACCTTAACCTGCTGAGGTCTGCTCTCCAGATGTTCCTGCTTCCCCTGTTTCATCTCTACATTTAAGAGAGGGGCGCATTACAAGAGTTTTGTCAGTGAACTGTGCTCTGTGGAAGAGGGCACCAGATGGAGACAATCCAGAGCTAAAAGTGAGTAATACACTTCATGAGTAGATCTAAAACTAACTTACTACAACTAAAAGCAAGAAACTGACTGCTACATCTTCAATGGTTTGGTCAGTAGATCCAAATTTGAGTAACTCACTATCACTAGTTGTAACTGTGGTTCTATGAACACCAGGGGGCACCTGGTGAGGTTAGAAACACTTGGATACTACTTGTGTGTATGAGAACACGCAATACGCGACCTAATGGTGCCACATTTGGCTATCATACAGCCATCTTTCTCTGGAACCTTCTCACCAGGTTGGCCTCGGTACTGAACGATAAGGAACCATGGCAGGTTTGGGGTTTTTAAAACCACAGAGTCCCACATGTCTTTCCTCTGTAACAGATGAACAGTTGATGTGAGTTTCAAATAGCCACCATCTGCTATGAACAAAGAATACCCTTCAGGCTCACCTTCAGGAAATGTGAATTAAGAGAATCCAGCAGGCTTATGATAGAACGCCACTCAGCCATGCTAGTGGCACATAGCTAGTAGTGCGCTGAACAGACAGACAATGGATGACGTTGAATAGTCAGAGGAAAAAGTGCATCCATCCATCCGTCCATTTTCTATACAATTTATCCTGCAGGGAACCTGATTCCACCAGTACAATAAATCCCAACATATTAAAGAGAGTCAACAATTCCAAACATATCGAATAAGCACAAAAAACATTCCTCAGTCTGTTCAAAATACTTTTAATAATGCACATGGAACTTGGGTATACGTCATATAGCTTGAATCACCAAATACTTTTACGAATGCCTGCTGAGCTTGTGTATTGTTCATAGCCTGAATCATATCCTGTATACAGTTCAAAATAAAGAAAACCCACCCACTTTCCCTAGCATGACTGGTTAATCTTCAGTCTCCATTTAAATCAGGTTAGGTGTACAATTTCTCTCCATTCCATACACAGCGGGAGAGCAGGGCATCAGCGAGAGTAAATCGAACTCAGCCATGTGAAATGCCACCGTGTCTCCTGACACCGGACGTTTTTCTTTCCTCTTTAGACATGACATCACATCCACTAGCTTGTTATTTAAAGGGAAACACCTCCTTTAATAGTGGAATTCATCACATGAAGTTTGCTACACTTTGTTGAGATAAGTTTGGAGCATAAAAGCAAATGAGTTACTTTATCAGTGATCTGGACAGCTCCTGCTCTCAGACCTGTCTGATCCATCCTGATGACCTAATTTTGTTTGGAGTTCTCATCACTTGGAAAACACTTGCTGCTGCTGAGGATGGTCCCACATGGACATTCTGAAGATCGTTAAGATTACTGAGGATGGTACCATTTAAAAACCAATGAGGATCGCTTTGGATAACAATTCATAAGAACAGTTATGCTATGTTGGCTTAGGGCTACAATTGCCACAATCAGTTTTGCATTCAAGTCTCCATCAGCAAACAGTTGATAACTCCAATAAAATGACAGTTTTCATGTGAAAACTGGAATGAATTTCCCGTGCACTTTTTGAGGGATTTATATATTTATAATCGCACTATCTGGTCTCACCCAAATGAGGATGGCTTCGTTTTTGAGTCTGGTTCCTCTCAAGGTTTCTTCCTCATACTGTATCATCTCAGGGAATTTTTCCTTCTCACAGTCGCCTCTGGCTTGATCCTTAGGGATACATTCCTACATTTAATATTTATATATCTTGAACGTATATATTTCTTTAAAGCTGCTTCGAGACAATGTCCAATGGAGAGGCGTAGGTCAGGTTTTTATATACTGTTTATAATTGTATACATGACAAATAAAAATCTTGAATCTTGAGTCATTGTTCAAAGCGCTATACAAATAAAAATGGAATTGAATTGAATAAATAACGTAAAAATATCTAAACGTGTCTAATTAGCTAGCCAGGGGCGGGTGTGGCTCAGTCGGTAGAGCGGGTTGTCCACTAATCCACTAATCGTGGGGTTGGTGGTTCGAATCCCGGCCCGGGTGATCCCATGCCGAAGTGTCCTTGGGCAAGACACTGAACCCTAAGTTGCCCCCGATGGCAAGCTAGCACCTTGCATGCAACTCTGCTACCATTGGTGTGTGAGTGTGCTCTCATTTGTAAGTCGCTTTGGATAAAAGCGTCTGAGAAATGAATACATGTAGATTCAAAGTCCAATGGTAGATATCGAGATCTAAAACTTGAATAACTCACTAGAGCTATAACCAACAAGCAGACTTTGCAATCGACAGTATGTATTGAATTTTTTCAAGATAATTAACATGAATATTTACAATTTTATACATTTTCTCAACTCTATTAAGGTTTAACGTTATCCATATCCGTCGTCTCGGTGGTGGTATGCATGCTGGTATGCATGCTCGGTGGAATGAATTCTGGTATGCGGAATACCAGAATGCTCGTATTGGTAAGATATTAAAATTCAGATCAGGAAAAAAAAAAAAATCACTATGTCTTAGAACATTGCACAAGCGCTGAATGTTATCCAGTCACTCACACATCAAGAGTAGAGATTAATGAATGCATCCATGATTCTGAAACCCTGTCTGAGATGGCAGTGATTGAGTGTGTACCGTATAAACGACAGAGACTGAGTTTTATAATGCAGCTCCGACACAACTGATGAAGTATCTGCTTGAGAGGTGAATGTCTTCACGATTATACAGGTGCCTTGAGTTATTACTGCTCGACAATTCAGTGACCTGGATAACCGAAAACCTTTATAGATGTACAACCTTTCCAGTTTCACCCTCAGTAACTGAAAGAATATTTACACAGAGAGAGAGAGAGAGAGAGAGAGAGAGAGAGAGAGAGAGATTTGAACTTGCGGAGCAGAAAATAGAAACATTCATATTTTTTTTCTTATTAAGCTCTCTTTTATTAAAAGATAAAGCAATCGTCTAGGAGTGTCATGGTCAAGAGACTGCAAGACTCCCACACTTATAAACACATACCTTATTTTTTTCCCTTTACTCATGAGTGAAGAAAATATGAATGTACTTCTGTAGGAAAATAGGAAGCGGAAGTTTTCAGTAAACAAAGCGTTGACAGTGGAGACTCCTTCAATAATGTTAAACATTATTAAACAACAATGTTAAACAAACATCTCCCTTAAAAAAACGTCCTTATATCCATCACCAAATCTGTTGATCTGGAGCGTCTACCATTCAAGGACCATGTGTAAGTCATTACTATAGAAAAACAATCTCATATTCGAACGAGTGTATTAGTATAATCCTTACATCCGGAACTATTTTCAGATCTATACTGTTACACCTTCTGACCAATCAGAATCGAGCATTCAGCAGTGCTGTGGCATACATTTACATTTACATTTATTCATTTAGCAGACGCTTTTATCCAAAGCGACTTACAAGTGCACACTCATACACCAATGGTAGCAGAGCTTCCATGCAAGGTACTAGCTTGCCATCGGGGGCAACTTAGGGTGGCATGGGATAACGTCGATTATCATGGACAATTAAGTTTGACTTTTTTTCCTGGGTGGCTGTGGCTCAGTCGGTAGAGCGGGTTGTCCACTAATCCACTAATCGTAGGGTTGGTGGTTCGAATCCCGGCCCGGGTGATCCCATGCCGAAGTGTCCTTGGGCAAGACACTGAACCCTAATCCCCCGATGGCAAGCTAGCACCTTGCATGCAGCTCTGCTACCATTGGTGTGTGAGTGTGTCTCATTTGTAAGTCGCTTTGGATAAAAGCGTCATGTAAATGTAGATGTAAAAAGAAACCATGTCTCAATGACATGTAAGGGAAATCTGTGCAGAAACAAAGCACATATTGGCGCATAATAAGTACATTTTTGCGCAGACTTTGCTGTCGACAGTGTGTATTGAATTGTTTCACTGTAATTATTATTAAGATTTACAATTGTACAAATTTGGATGTAATTAACATTTATGCGAAACACATTTTCAGTTACAGGTATTTGTAAAATCTATCTTTTATCTTTTAATCGATGGAAATACTCATATATGTAAATGTACAGTAAGTCAGAGACATAGTTGTGTTGGATTGAAGGTATATGAACACCACAATACCTTATTTATTGCTGTAAATATTTATTGTATTGCTGCTTTTTACTTGGCAATGTACTTGATTTGGCTTCTTGTCATGTGGACAACACAAAACCTTCGGACACTGTAAGAACCGGAACTAGTTTTTACTGTATTATTATGTCTGTCTCATTCGAACACTTTTTTTTTTAAGTCTAAGGATTATGACCTGGGGGCACACGGTGGCTTAGTGGTTAGCACGTTCGCCTCACACCTCCAAGGTCCAGGGTTCGAGCCCCACCGGGGCCGTGTGTGCGGAGCTTGCATGTTCTCCCCGTGTGTCGGGGGTTTCCTCCTGGTACTCCAGTTTCCTCCCCCAGTCCAAAGTAGGCTGATTGGCGTGTCTAAAGTGTCCGTAGTGTATGAATGGTTGTGTGAGTGTGTATGTGATTGTGCCCTGTGATGGACTGGCACCCTGTCCAGGGTGTACCCCGCCTTGTGACCCATGCTCTCCATGTTCCCCATAACCCTGAAAAAGGAGGATGATGGATGATGTTAGAGGATGGATGGATTGTGACTTTTTTCAATGGAGGGAAACATGTTTTGTTGTCCATGGAAATTTGCTATGTGTTACAGATGTGGTAGAGAGATTAGGTTAAAGTATTCCTGTGAAGTAGCTCACTTCCCTTGGTCACGGTGCAGTAAAGGAGTGCGCAGGGTGAAATCATACAACCTCTTCATATTCAAGATGAAATGGTTAGGATAAGTCCATTCAGGATTGAATTGAATCAAGATGTTTTTGCCTGCTGAGAGAAGCAAGCGAGGGAAGTAAAGACTCATTGAATTTGGATTGGAATCTGGCCCTGGGAATTCAGAATGCTTTTCATCATCCCCGAACTCGCCTTGACTTCGAGAAACCTGTACTCACACATTGTGCCATATTTTTTTTTTATCAGCACATAAGCAAAGCCTCCCACAGAACTTGAAGTGAGTACACTTACTCTGGGGATTAGAAAATATGCAGGCCACTACTCAACAACCTGCTTGATAGTGTGAGTGTGGTGCTGCTCGGGCTGCGATTCCTCCTACACTGTATCATCAAACCAGAAAGTTCTGTCACACTACACAGACAGCCATCCAAACCTCCTAGGAGTAGTCTTCCATTAAAAAAGATCTTGAACAGTTTAGCTATGTGTCAGAAGTGTGATTTATGTACACTGGCAGTGCTTTTTTTGGCTGGCACACTATCACATTTTCAGTGTCAGTATTACTAGGCCATAGTGTGCATTGCAGCTTTTCTTCAAATTGAACAAGAGGAATATCATTAAAATGATGCAAGTTGTCAAGCCAAGGTGGGAAACTATTGATGCAAGCATTTGGGGATGTTATGATGCAAGTTTTAGTTAGATAGTAAAACCAAGCCTGCTTTTCACTATCTCTGGAAATAGGAATAAAGGACAAGGTGTAACACATGCAACGGGTTTATACAGTATACTGTACAGGGTGTCTATTCAAATATGTTGAGAAAAATCTGCAACAAACAAAGAAAAAACATGATACAGCAGCTGAGAAACTGCATAGAGCATACGCATATGTTAGAAAATGAAGCATATGCAGTTTTACTCTTAATGGTTCCTGACTTTTTGGGCACCATGTACATTATTATATAAGTTATAAGCTATAACTTTTTTTTTTGTATACGAGTTCACAGTCATAGTCCATATCCAGATCAGGGATTAAAGCACTGCCACACATATGCATTTTGTTAAGGGGTGTAACACAATGCTACTGTCAATGTATCTGTATCTGTGTAGTACACCAAATAACCATATCTGTATAGAGTGCTGCAAGGATGACGTATTTTTGTAGGCCAACATGGAAGTTAGCGCCATCCTGGTTTCCCTCGACAAAAGCCAGTAGGATTTTTCTATTGGCTTTTGGATTATTGCAGAAAACAAGCTCTGTGACCAACAAGCGGCCGTGGATCAGGTGGTAGTGTGGGTTGTCCACTAATCATAAGGTTGGCGGTTCGAATCTCGGCTCGGATGACTCCACATGCCGAAGTGTCCTTGGGCAAGACACTGAACCCTAATTTGCCCCCGATGGCAAGTTAGCGCCTTGCATGGCAGCTCTGCTACCATTGGTGTGTGAGTGTGTGGGTGAATGAGACACAGTGTAAAGCGCTTTGGATAAAAGCGCTATATAAGTGCGCCATTTACAATTTGCTCCCCATCATTTTCGGGGAATGTATCCATGTTGCATTATTTTGGAGAAAGTTCCATTTGTTTATACATGCATCTCTTTTAGATTTTTTTTTTAGTTTTTCTTCATAGTATAAAGATGTTTTATTTGGATTCTGCATGTTTTGATAAAAGTGCTTCCAGGAACTCTACCACTTTAAAATCCATCTCATTGTGTAATGCATATATATATATATATATATATATATATATATATATATATATATATATATAATGTTTTCACATTCTTATAATATGACCCTGCCTATACCCTGCCTTGTGCCTGATGCTCCCTGGGATAGGCTCCAGGTTCCCCGTGACCCCGAAAAAGGAGTAAGCGGTAGAGGATGGATGGATGGATGGACATTCTTATAATGTATGTTTGAATGATTGTGTACTTTCATGGCCTGTTTGTAATAAAAAAGAACACTTACCTAGCTACAGAAGAACCTAGACAAAATTGGAAAAAAAAATATTAATTGGTTATTACAGAATTTATAGCACTACAGTTTGAACACTACAACTGGAAACACTACAATTGGAAAATACAATAAATCGATAAATCTGCAAGTTGGAAAGTTGAGTTGGAACAGTTTGCAAGAGCGCGAGTATAAACATAACGGAGCTGTAGTAGATGAGTTTTCCTGTTCAGCGTGATGGCGTTTAATGTCCCAGACAACCTCCGTAGTAGCATTTAGTCACTTGTTAACGATTGCCTTTTTTAAGGCATATAAAAGCTTTTAAAAAAAATCATGAGTGGGATATTACTGATGTCTTTTATATCGTAGAATAAACGTAAAAATATCTTGAGCTTTAACCACAGACCTTATTTCAGGCATTTAACCAAAAATCTGTTAAAAAAAAAAACCCTTGACCTGGACGATGAAACCAGAAGTGCAAAAATGCTGACTCATTCCCAGGTTTAAGAACTCAGTCCTGCAGCACTCTATTTGGATTTCAACCTAGAGTGGGTGTTTAAATTAAATATGAAACATACTGCTGGTAGAAAAGGGAGCACTTTCAGCATGGTGTCTGAATTCTAGCTCTGATTGTTCCTCACACTTAACTGTTCAATATTGGTTTGAACTAGAGATGTAAATGGGATAGTTTGTTTAATTACTTATGTTTATATTTGTTTTTGCTACCTGGCTATAGTATTTTCTAGTAAATTAAGCTGGTTAATTTTTTATTTTATATATATATATATATATATATATATATATATATATATATATATATATATATATATAAACCTATATGCCTATCTATACCACACTAAATAAAAGAAAGACTTCAAACCTTTTGCTTTCAACCTCTGTGAGTCTGACCAGGCAGTTACTAATAATGAATGAATGGCATCTGTATATGTTCATGCTAATGAATCTTCATTTTAACAAACATGGTCTTTGTTTGTCCTGCAGGCTTCATATAGTGACCAGATGTGCTCACTTGAAAATATAAAGCTTCCTCTGGTGTGAATTTTGTGTTGCGTCCTGTGGGATCCCAGTCCTGATGCACACCTGTACTCTCAACCAGATACCAAGTAATACGATGTGTCACTTTAAAATCTGGGGCAACACTGACACTGACACTACAGCAAAACACCAGAAAATAAGGGATCCATGCTGTAACAGCTTCCAGAGACACACGGGTGATCATGTAACACAAGGCATCCCAATGGTCAGACAGTTATCTCTCTTGGCTTCTGTTCAGCTCATGACTAATGGCCTCAAGGAAGTTATTTAGCCTCAAGTTGTTCTGGGAGGCTTGAAAAATGCATCAAATAATGAATTCAAATCTGTTTATAATAATATGAAGACGTGATGTAATATGAAGCGAAACATCCTGTCCATTTGCACTGCCATAATGCTGATATAATCATCTTCAAAACGAGACAGAACTATAGATTATTCTATTGAATAAGAAGTTTATATGAATGCTTCAGAATATTGCCCTGGGCACATTTGAGTCGAGAAACCATCATCCTCGGGCCATCTTTAAATTGTTTGATCAACGTGTTTATTACTGATTTGAGTCAGATGAGCTGGAAAAAAAGCTCTCCAACCCATCACTGGGCCTGTTTCCCAGAGACACATTAAGCCAAGTCATGAACTAAAATGGATTTCCAGTAGAGATTCCAACACGTGTAATTCAGTCCTTTTATCTATCCTGGAAATTGAAAATAATGAAACAATTGAATTAATTGGAGTTTGATAAACTTCCAGATCATTTAATCAGCCCTATTAGGAAATCATCATTCGCTTTATTTTTATATTTTTTTGTTACATAACATCAGGAATGTGAAACTAATTGACTTAATTACTTCCTGGTGCAAAAAAAAAAAACAAAAAAATACTGGATACAGTAGTTTATATTACAGCTAACGCCCTGTTGAATTATTATTGTTGAATATTTTCTATAACAGCATTGCAAATCACGTGTTTATTGTATATTACTGCACTTATTTTAAACGTTGCTTTCTGTAAGGAGACATTTATGGAAGGAGTCTCCAGTACCATGGGAAAGACTTCATAACAGAGGCGTGTTCACAGTTTCTCAGTAACAATGCTGTTATATTTGTGTTTTGGACAGTAAATGAACAACATTAAATCTAACTATAAACAAATAAAATATATGACATGCTGTTATCTGATAAATTTTTACAAATTTAACACGTGTACAAATTGTAATAACTGCCATATTAGTATGGCATATGAGGAAAGAACACTGTGGGGCGGCTAGGGCTCAGGTGGTAGAGCTAATCAGGTGGTAGTCCAGTAATCCACTAATCGTAGGGTTGGCGGTTCGATTCCCGGCCCGGATGACTCCACATACTGAAGTGTTCTTGGGCAAGACGCTGAACCCCAAGTTGCTCCTGATGGCAAGTTAGCGCCTTGCATGGCAGCTCTGCTAGTGTGAGTGTGTGAGTGTGTGTGTGAATGGGTGAATGAGACACAGTGTAAAGTGCTTTGGATAAAAGCGCTATATACTGTAAGTGCGCCATTTATAACACACGAAAAAAGACCTTTCTATATTTCTGCAAAAATATGACCTAAAACATTTCACAACAAGTCTTGAACGTAGATAAAGAGAACCAGATTAAACAAATGAGACAAAAGTATTATACTTGGTCATTTATTTATTGAGGAAAATGATCCAATATTTCATATCTGTGAGTGGAAAAATATGTGGACCTTTGCTTTCAGTATCTGCTGTGACCTCTTTGTGCAGCAGTAACTGTAACTAAAGATCAATCCTGCTTGGAGGAATTTTAGCCGGTTCCTCAGTACAGAACAGCCTCAACTCTGAGATGTTGGTGGGTTTCCTTACATGAACTGCTTGCTTCAGGTTCTTCTACAAAATTTCTATTGGATTAAGGTCAGGACTTTGACTCTGCCAGTCCAAAACATAAACTTTATTCTTTAATTATTCGCTAAGAGAATGACTCGTGTGTTTAGGGTCGTTATCTTCCTGCACGTTCTCTTGAGATTCAGTTCACAGACAGATGTTCTGATATTTTCCTTTAGAATTTTCTGGTATAATTCACAATTCATTGTTCCATCAGTGATGAAGTCGTCCTGGCCCAGATGCAGCATAACAGGCCCAAACCCTGACACTACCACCACCATGTTTCACAGATGGGATAAAGATCTTATGCTGGAATGCAGTGTTTTCCTTTCACCAAACATAATCCTTCTCATTTAAATCAAAAATGTTTTGGTCTCATCTATCCACATTTTTTTCCCCAACAGAATTCTGGCTTGTGATCTTTAGAAAACTGCAGATGGGTGGCAATGTTATTTTTGGACAGCAGTGGTTTTCTCCTTGCAAGCCTGCCATGCACACCATTGTTGTTCAGTGTTCTCCTGAATCTGAATCCTGACTCATGAACATTAACATTTGCCAATGTGAGAGGCCTTTAGTTGCTTATAAGTTTTCCTGGGTTCCTTTCTAAACCTGTACACATCTTTCTCTTGGAGTGATCTTTGTACACTGATAAAGGATGTACCAGTTTTTAAAACTCACTCATATGAAGGGTAGTCATGCAGCTCAGCTGAAATCTTTGATTTTACAGTATGTGTGCAGCATAGATAGATAGATAGATAGATAGATAGATAGATAGATAGATAGATAGATAGATAGATAGATGGATGGGTGGATGGGTGGATAGATAGATAGATAGATAGATAGATAGATAGATAGATAGATAGATAGATAGATAGATAGATAGATAGATAGATAGATAGATGGATGGGTGGATGGGTGGATAGATAGATAGATAGATAGATAGATAGATAGATAGATAGATAGATAGATAGATAGATACTTTAGATATATTGATACAATGTAATTGTCATTGCACAGTACAGGTATTCAGCAATGAAATGCAGTTTAGCATATACCAGAAGTGCAAATAGTAGCATTGCACAAATTACCAAAGTGCAGGTTGAATATGTGAACATATACAATAAATAAACAAACAAACAACAATTATTTTTCTTACCTTTTGTCTTAGGAACAATCTTAAGGAAAATCTCAAGCATGTTGGGGAATACAAAATATTCTCAACTTTTTTTCTTAAGTTAGAAAATAAGAAGCATGTCATTTAAGATGAATGGGACTCTTAAGAATAAGACCAGCCCCTGACTTTAAACTAGCTGAGTGGGATGAGATATAGTGATGTGCAACCCGCAGCTCAGGATGCACTCTTTCACACAGCCACAATATTTCATGGAAAGTGATGTCAACATTTTAACAGTCCATTTAAAGCAAAAGAAAGTTGAATGCACGACTGGCTTCATCAAGTCTCAAATATATTCAGACAAACAACGTCGATTTAATCTGCTTTCTTTGCCATCTGCGTCACTGATTTTTCAACCGGCCCAAGCCATCAGCATCCCCACACGAGTGACTAGTGAATGTATCAGTTCATTAGACTACAAGAGACCACTCCCATCATGATAGAAACGTTACGTCGTGGAATAAAGGTGATCAAACGGATAGTAATGCTTCTCTCTAATGGCAAAGCCAAAAAGCATGGCAACAAAATAAAGCAATATAATTCACAGCATACCAGAGCTATGAATTTTTCCTTTAATTTCTCACCCTTGTCATCTGGTATTATTATATTAGTACACCTATCAAAAACCTTCACGCCTTCCTTCAAACCTTATTTATTTATTGATTTATTTATTTTATAGAAAGGCAGTTTGAATCTTCTGACTGTGTGTGACGATGTAGCGGTGCTGATCACACAGCCCAGGTGCTCTGCAAAACCTCAGCTGCCAGCTCACAATTAGCAACCAGCATCTGCTGAGCTTTCCACGCCACCTACCATACACCACGGAGACAGGCTGTCAACACACACACACACACACACACACACACACACACACACACACACACATACACATTCAAAAATGCAACACAGAGACAGAGGCTGTCAGTGCTGCATGTTCACACGGAAAAAAAAATAAATCTTCCCCCTTTTTCTGTACTGCTGTCCCCTCTGAAGTGCTTAATGTGTGTGTGGGTGTGTTGCAGAGGAAGTGGAACGCTATACGCATCCATATGTATGAAAGTGGAGGCCTTGACTGGTGTGTGTTTTAGGTAGGCAAGAGGAAGAGGAGGTGGGAGGGGGAGCAATGCAAGAGAAGATTGTGTTCTTTAGTTACGTAAAAGTCAAACACAAACGTGTTCTATACTGCCGACCGCGTGCGAGATTTTTATTTAATTTTAAGAAAACAACATATGGTGCTCTCGTTTCTGCTCGAGTAATTGGAATCATTTTCATAATCCTTAATGCAACTCTGATGTTTAGTAATCAGTTCTTTCATTTATTCGTCGTGAAATTCCGCGAGACTGTTTTGCTAACGCTAAACTCTTCTCACTTTTTATCGATGGCAATCCGAATGTTTTGGCTCCCTCTCACTCTGCTTTGACTCTTGTTCGGCGGTCATCTTGAGAACCAACAACAAAAGACTCTTTTGTTGGCTTCAGTGTGTGCCCAAACCCTTATGGAGAAAGAATTTCATATGTTTTCACAAGAATTTCACAAGAATTTTATGTTTTATGTGAGTAATATGTGATCACATGTGATGATGCATTTCAACATGTTACGCCCACTCAAGTAAACGTCATATGGACAAGAATTCTTCTGGAAAATGAAACCATATTCTCATATCCATGTTGAATATACTGTATAAAAAATCAGACGTGAAAATAAATCCATTGTGTGAAATAGAACATTTGGGGGTAAAATATTAAAATAAATAAAAAAATAAATGAATAAAACCACATGCCGTATGTGTTAAAAATGACCATGTGAAGATAAAGGAATTATATGCGATTTCAGATAATATAAATAAAATAAAATGCTTTACGGCATGCCCTAGATGTGAAAAGTGAACATGTGAAAACAGAAAAAAATAATGTAAAAAACATCATAATATATTCATGCCCTAGATGTGAAAATTAACACATAATAATAATAATAATAATAATAATAATAATCATCATCATCATCATCATCATCATCATCATCATCATCA
>JAFFST010053213.1:85445-100667 GCA_022414735.1 Noturus placidus
TGCATGCAGCTCTGCTACCATTGGTGTGTGAGTGTGCTCTCATTTGTAAGTCGCTTTGGATAAAAGCGTCTGCTAAAGGAGTAAATGTACATTTACATTCCATACCAAGTTCATTCATTTCCCATAACAGCATGTCATGATATATTTTGTTCTGCGTATACCACAGCAGTTTGATGATCTATCATGTATTAATCAATGAAAATGTTATTACATTGTGACAGAGATTTCAAATGGACAAATTGTTTGTTTTCATTTTTATATCAAAGTAGCTGAGTCGGTATTAAACTAGGAATGTATATAATATTCTATAAAATGATTCCCCACCTTTATTCTACTGCTTTAAAGCTACACAATGTGTCTAGTCATTCAACTGCATACATCTATCTTTAGTAACCACTTTCTCATTACATTACATTACAGCATTGGGCAGACGCCCTTTTCCAGAGCGACTTACAATGATCTCATTTACACAACTGAGGGTTTAGGGCCTTGCTCAAGCCTTGCACTGCTGGGATTTGAACTCGCAACCTTCCGACCAGAAGTCCAACATCTTAACCAATGAGCTACCACTTCTCACATAAATTGAGTTGACCAGTATGGGTAATGAACCCACGACCTTGCCGTTATCCTGGTCAGGGCCACGGGAGCCTATCCCAGGAACATTGATCTGAGACGGGAATACATGCTGGATGGGATGGCAGTCCCTTCCACAGTGATATACACAAATATTCACACCTATGGACAATTTAGCTTAGTTCGCCAGCACGTTTTTGACAGTAGGAGGAAACCAGAGAACCCAAAGTAAACCCACAGGAACACAGGGAGGATCATTAAAAACGCCACCCAAACAGTAACCCGAGCTCAAGATCAAACCAGGAACCAGCACTGTCATGTCGTCATGCGACTTGATTTGTACAAACTGTTATGAATTTAAAAGCATGATTTCATGATGTTATGGTACTTTGCCAAGCACCATGAAATCTGTACAAAAGAGTCATCATTAAAACATCATTAAAGTTTTCTACAAAGTCATTCCTAATACAAGTTTTGAAATTCTTCTTGCACTAATGTGCCTCTTCTAATTAGTCCTACATACTGTTTGCCCCTTTGGGATTAATAAAGTTCACTTCAAGTATGATTAATCAGGTAGTTATGATTTCCCCCCCTATGCTTGTGGATAATGAACGCATCTTTAGAGGACCATCTGCATTTTTCATCCAAATGGACTTCCTTCCAAATATAGAATAAGTTGCAGAATAAACTTTCAAATAATCTTATTGGTCCCTATTTCTGCTGTAACTCAGATGTACTTAAGACCCATCAACACTCAGGCATGCCTTTTGACAGAATCATGCCCAATCCCTCAGAAGAGGAAGAGAAAAGGGAATGGCAGACAATGCTTCTTTCTGAAGATCATCTTTTTTTTCTTTTCTTCAAACATGCTTGTGAAATCCCATTGATATTACCCTTCTCTGATAAGGACCCTTTGTAAATTGTTATCAATAAAAGATTTGACCATATTATGTGATATCGTTAAAGAATGAATACAAAAGTTTTTAGTTAAAACTAGGCTCAAGACTTATAAACGCTAAAATTCCTTATTCTTGCATTAGAGGAGCCATATAGTAGAGGAAATAAGTATTGAACGCGTCAACATTTTTGTCACAAAATATATTTCCTATGAGGCTATTCAAGTGAAATCTTCACCGCACTTTGGTATTAACTCAAGAAATCCGCACATATAAAGAAATCCAGACATTAAAGTCCAAAAATAAAGTCATGTGTAATAAAGAGGAATGACACGGGGAAAAAAGTATTGAACACACTATCTGAAATGTTTTTAATACTTCATGGAGAAGCCTTTGTTTGTAATGACAGATTCAAGATGCTTCCTGTGTGAAGAAATGAATGTTCTGCAGTATTCAGGTGTGATTTTGGCCCATTCTTCTAAACATCTTGTATTTAAATCTTGTTCAATTGAATTGAAGTCAGGTGATGGACTGGGACATTCTAACACCTTGATTTTTTTTCTCTGAAACCAATTGAGAGTTTTCTTTGCTGTATGCTTTGGATCGTTGTCCTGCTGGAAGTTCCACCCATGTCTCATCTTCATCATCCTGGTAGATGGCAGCATCTTCTGAAGAATCTCCCAGTAAAGGGCTCCATTCATTGTTCGGGAAGCTGTGGCTCGGGTGGTTGATTGGGTTGTACACTAATCGTAGAGTTGGTGGTTTGATCCCCGGCCCGCCCTACATGTCTCCACATGCCGAAGTGTCCTTGGGCAAGACACTGAACCCCAAGTTGCTCCTGATGGCAAGTTAGCACCTTGTATAGCAACTCTGCTACTATTAGTGTGAATGGGTGAATAAGAAGCAGTGAGAAGTGCTTTGGATAAAAGCACTGTATAAGTGCACATTTTACCTTCAATGATATGAAGTCTGCCAGTACCATGTGATGAAAAACAACCCCACACCATGATGCTTCCACCTCCAAACTTCACTGTTGGTGTAGTGTTTTCAGGGTGATGTGCAGTGTCATTTCTTCTCCAAACATGGTGTGTAGAATGACCAACAAGAAGTGTAATTTTGCTCTCGTCTGACCAGACTACACTACACACTCTCCCAGTATCTCAAAGGCTTGTCGAAATGAGTTGTAGAAAACTTTAAACAAGCTTGGACGTGCCTTTTTCTTTAGTAAAGGAGTCATGTGGGGTGAGCATGAGCAGTAGAGTGCATTGCCTATTGTTTTCTCTGTGACGATGGCACCTGCTGCCTCCAAGTGTTTCTGGAGCTCTTTCCGAGTGGTCCTTGGCTCTTGGGCTACTCTTCTGACTACCTGGTCAGAAATCTTCCGAGAAGCTCCTGTGTGTGGCCGGTTGATGACGGAATGGTGTTGCATCCACTTGTGGATAATGGCCCTGATGGTGCTTACTAGAAGATTCTGAAATTTTGAAATACGTCTGTATCCGATTCCATCAGTATGTTTTGCAACAATAAGGTTGCGAAGGTATTGGAAGAACTTATTACTTTTACCCATGATGAGTTGTTTCTTGTGACACCTTGGCAACAAAAAGCCTTTTTGCAGACCATCAATTTACTAACCTAGCTGAAATTAATTTGCACAGGTAGGGGGTATAATTACTTATGGATTTCAGTGGGTTGCTTGCCTTACCTTGCCTTGGAGAACTGCTTTTTTGGAGCTTGTTCAATGCATTTTTCCTGTGTCATTCCACTTTATTACACATAACTTCTTTTATGTACTTTAATGTTGTGAATTCTTCATATTTCCAGATTTCCTGAGTTAATACTGATGTCTGGTGAAAATGTCATGTGAATAACCTCATTTGTAATATATTTACTGAAAAAAAAAATGTTGACATGTTCAATACTTATTTCCATCACGGTATCTAACAGAAGAGATTTGTTAATGTGGAACTGAAAAGCTGAAAAAACAAGCAAATAATCTAATGCCATTCCTCTAATGCAAGTTTCATGGCCAACAGCTCTTTGTTGCCAGTGTTAGCTTTATTCAGTCAGCACCAGCTCACATGGAAAGAATGTGCATGGGTGGATTCTGGAGACTAACCGTGAGACTAGAAAAGAATCACTCCCTTCTCTGAATCAGATTCATTTATTTCAACCACAAAAGTGGAGTTCATAATCGGGGTGCAGAGACACTAGTGGGAAAGCAGCTCTTTCAGAAGTTTCTGGGTAGATGTGAGCAAATCTCTCAAAAAATATCCTTAAAAATTTAAGTGGTTTCATCCAATTTCATTTATCAAATTCATTCATTCATTCATTAATCTTCATTAAGCACTTAGGCAGTGAATCCAGACCTTATCCTGGAAAGACCCAGGATGGTGTACACCTAGAATGGTTTCATAGCACCATGCACACACATTCATAATTCAGCATAGACAATAGATATCATAGACGACATATTGAGATGTTTTTAGGAGGTAGGAGGAACCCAAAGAACAATGCCAAACTCTACACATACAGTAACCTGAACTCAGGATTGAACCAGCGACATTGGAGCTGTGAGGAAGCAATTTTGACTGTTTTTTTTTTTTTTTTTTTTTTTTGTGTGTGTGTGTAAAGAATCTAATATATATGGACAAGCCTCTTATTTAGATTGGTAGGGTAGGTTAATTTGTTGCCAATGTAAACTATGTTGATGTGCTGACATACGATATGTGGATGTGGAATTCACCAGATCATACGGCATCACCAAAAACTTGAAGTGCACCCCCACCCTTTTTTTCGGGAACCTCCTTTCAATATTATGACATGCAAGGTAAAACATCACCTGCACCATGAAATTAACTATTTATGAGCCCAAGAGATAATGTCATTGTGGTGAATGATCCAGGGTATGCTCAAGATGAAGCCTGGACTGCAGAAGTCCATGAACGTAGCCTTCCAAGCCAGAAGTCCATGAACGTAGCCTTCCAAGCCAGAAGTCCATGAACGTAGCCTTCCAAGCCAAATTCTATTAAGGCACAAGTAAATATGTGATTAACACCACATGATTATGGAGGTAACTGAAGCTCAAAGCACTGAATTGCAGTATTGCTGTTCTTAATCATGGAGATTGCACTAGAGAGGAAACTCTGAGATCTGACTGTTCCCAATGACAGCATAGTGTACCTGAGCCGCATGTGTGCAGGCTTGATCAAACTATTAGTGTACGGTTGTGTGTTCACTGTATACTGATCCTATACGGGTGTTGAAAACGTGACTGGAATGTTCAGTTTTGAGATCTGAGGACGTTATCAGTGCAGACAGAGTTTAATTACTTCTTCAAGTTCAAGGTGATTGTCCTTACATGCTAACAGATTGGAGGAAAAAGTTGAGACCTTTATATTATGAACAGTGGTAGTGCACTTGGAGAGATGAAAACATTGCTAACCAGCAGGCAGAGAACACAAAAAACCTTAACATATGTGATATGAGAGAAGGTAATTTTTTTTTTCCAAGATGTGTTCTAAGCAACAGTAAGAAAACCATTAAACTCCAGTGTGATTGCTACTTAGGCTGCACTTACTTTCCAAACACAACAAAGTCCCACCTGCTTGTTTTCTATTGGCTCACAAGTCCAAAGCAATTGAATTCACAGGTGGAAATTTTCCCACATAAAGTCTGTGCGAAGCAAAATATTCAAATGCATGCGTTTGAATTCTAGCATCCTTAACCCTTTAGTAAATCATCTTTTCTGCCATGCAAATGTTATTTGTGTTTGGTCTGACCGCTGTGCTATCAGTAAAAGCAGAAAAGAGTGGTTTTCCGGTGTTTCCATATCTCCATAGCAAGGGGTCATAAAATCATTATTAGTATGGCCAAACCGTAGACGTTTGCACTTCTGAGTCTGCTGCCGGTCTGCTTCTTTTAAAGTTAGGAATTACTCATCAACATTCTTCTTCTTGGCAGGATGATTAAACACATTTGTGAAACGTTGGGTAAATCTGTCAGAGCAATGAGTTATGGGACCTTGTTGGTTCCAGATTGTCGGCACCCATTTTAGTGCTTGTCCCACCAGACAAGAGATTAGAAATGTGATTTTTGTGGAAAGGAATCATCGGGAATGCAGCCAGCTGGCTGGCAAAAAGCAAGGAGCTTTCCAATTATTTATTTATTTATTTATTATTATCCATCCATTCATCCATCTTCAACCACTTACTCCTTTTCAGGGTCACGGGGGAACCTGGAGCCTATCCCAGGGAGCATTGGGCACAGGGCAGGGTACACCCTGGACAGGGTGCCAGTCCATCACAGTGTACAATCACATACACACTCACATTCATACACTACGGACACTTTAGACACGCCAATCAGCCAACCATGCATGTCTTTGGACTGGGGGAGGAAACCGGAGTGCCCGGAGGAAACCCCCGACACACGGGGAGAACATGCAAACTCCACACACACATGACCCTGGCGGGACTCGAACCCCGGACCCTGGACGTGTGAGGCGAACGTGCTAACCACTAAGCCACCGTGCGCCCCTATTATTATTATTATTATTATTATTATTATTATTATTATTATTATTATTATTATTATTATTATTATTATTATTATTATTTGTATTTTTTTCAAGATCCAGCAAACATTATCTGCTAAGGCATGTTTAATGAAGTTTTTATTCATTCATATTATCTCAGAGGTAGCCATCTGGAATAAGGCAGGCAGATTTTGTGAGGAACAGGGCTTTATCAAGTGTTTTTGCAATTTGTTATAGATGTGCTTGGTGTAGTCCTAACAGAGATCCCTGTGCTGCCAAAGCTGCTTGGAGAGAAACTAACTTTGGCAAGTCTTGTTTAATACTTGAAGACCCAAGTGCTGGGTTGAATAAAAAATCAGGGCCAAGTAGTGCAATGTACAGAAAATCCAACCGGGTAAAGATACAGGACGGTTAAAGGAGGTCAAAACACCCGGCAAACAGATATAGCATTTAAAAAAGCTTGAATTGTTAGGAGAAACCATTAGAAGACGAGTGGGCTGAAACACTGAGCTTATATAAACGGATTACCAGTGGTCACCAACCCTGCTCCTGGAGATCTACCTTCCTTCAAATAAAATCTAACACCTGTTTTAGTTGATCAAGATTTTGTTAAGGCAATGATTCGATAGGCAGATGGGCACGAGTAGGGTTGGAGCTAAAGTTTTCAGGAAGATAGCTCTCCAGGAACAGCATTGGTATAAACCACTCCAGCAGTAAGCAACAGGTTAAAGGTGGTACAGAAAGCCAGGAAGATCAAAAGCATGAATCTGCATGATGGTCACACTGTCAATCTGATGGTTTAAATGAACTTCAAGGACACATGTGATTCAAACAAAATACAAAAGGGCGAAGTCAGCATAAGAGACAATAAACGTCTGTAAGAGTGGATGTAGAACTAAATATTCAAAATAGCAATGCTGGATCATCTTGCAGAAATCCAAGACCTCAACCAAGTAGGGTCAAGAGTCAGGGGACAGCATCTTCTTGGCATGTAGAATGGCTGTGCTGTTCACACTCCATCTGGAAGGAGATATATGATTATGTTTAGCTCAGAATTGACAGAATATCTCCAGGCCAGGCGCAGTGAAGTAGAGCGCTGTTACATATTTATACAGAGGTTTCAGTGCAGGGAAAGAATATGGCAAAAGGTTCTCAAGGACGATAAATACAACAGTGTGTAGTTAAAGAAGTTCCCAGAACTGGCATTGAGACCCACTGAGACATAAATAACATTACAATATACAAGCATAAATGGGAATCTGGCTATCATTTCTCTTGTAGATTAAATCCATATCCACATAACTAAGGATATATTTTTTAAACATAGCATTTGAACAAATCTATTTTAAAGCACATAAAAGAAAATCAAATTAAACAAATATGGATGCTATACAAATGTTGGATAGGTCAACAATATATATATATATATATATATATATATATATATATATATATTGTGATTGGACTACTAGATCCTTCTAGAACCTGAGGCAACTTCACCAGCCAGTGTTGAATGTTTTATTACACTTTGTAAGTTAAATGACCCTGTCCAGGGTGTACCCCGCCTTGTGCCTGATGCTTCCTGGGATAGGCTCCAGGTTCCCCCGTGACCCTGAAAAGGAGTAAGCGGTTGAAGATGGATGGATGGATGGATGGATGGATGGATGTAAGTTAAATGAATCGATATTAAGAAAATAGTAGTTTTGTATAGGTGCATCTAAAAAAAAAAAAAGAAAAAGATTATTGTGGAGAAAAATTCTTTCTATAATTTAATTTAAAAAATAAAACTTTCATATATTCTAGATTCATTAGACAAAAGTGAAATATTTCAAGCCTTTTTTTGTTTTAATCTTGATGATTATGGCTTACAGCTCATAGAAATCAAAAATCCATATCTCAAAATATTACAATAAAGAATTTATAATACAGAAACTTTGACCTTCTGAAAATTATGTTAATTTATGCACTCAATACTCGGTCGGGGTTTTAATCCTTTTGCACAAATTACTGCATCAGTGCGGCGTGGCATGGAGGCGATCAGACTCTGGCACTGCTGAGGTGTTCTGGAAGCCCAAGTTGCTTTGATAGCGTCCTTCAGCTCATCTGTATTGTTGAGTCTGGTGTCTCATAGATTCTCTATAGGGTTCGGGTCAGGCGACATGACAGGACAATTAAGCACAATAACACCATGGTTAGTAAACCAGTTACTAGTAGTTTTGTCACAGGTGCCAAGTCCTGCTGGAAAAGGAAATCAGCATCTCCATAAATATCATCAGCAGATGGAAGTATGAAGTTCTCTAAAATCTCCTGGGAGATGCTGCATTGACTCTCGACTTGAGTAAACATAGTGGACCAACACCATCAGTTGACATGGCACCTCAAATCATCACTGACTGTGGAAACTTCACACTGGACTTCAAGCAGCTTGGATTCTGTTCCTCTCCACTCTTCCTCCAGAGTATAGAACCTTGATTTCCAAATAAAATGCAACATTTACTTTCATCTTCCCCATGATTGTGTTTGTGTGTACTGAACCAGACTGAGAGATTAAAGACTCAGGAAACCTTTGCAAGTGTTTTGAGTTAATTCGCTGATTAGATTCTTCTCAGGTCAATATTTCTGTATTATAAAATCTTATTTTGAATATTTTGACATACTGAGATGTAAGGCTGTAAGATTAAAACATCAACAACAACAAAAAAAAGAGGCTTGAACTATTTCACTTTATGTGTAATGAATCTAGATTATATGAAAGTTCCACTTTTTAAATTAAATTACTGAAAAAATGAACTTTTTTGTACAGGTTCAGTTTAACCTGTTAAGGCATGATACCATGAAGAACCAATACACTGCTCTGAAGAGCCTATAATAAACATAAAGAACATCTTTAATCTCCAAATAACCATATAGCTGAACTCAAGAAACCCCATACAATGTTAAATGGTTCTTAACAAGAAGAAGTTTCTTTGCAGAACCTATAAAGGTGTAAAGAACCATTGAAGAACCTTAATTTTTAAGACTGTAGGTGTTGGAAAGGGTTCCAAGGGTTCTGTAAAGCCTTCATTATCCAAGGAAGAATCCTCAAAGTACCTTTTATAAGAGTCTACTATTTATGTCCTAACTGTTTTACAAATGATATGACATGTGCATGATACGTGCATTAATCTCATAATGTATTATCTGCTTGCTATAAATAGTCAGGGGCTTTAATCAAATTTGTCTTGACTATATGCTTTTTGCGACCTTGGCATATTGCGTTGAGGGCACTGCATGTTTCAGCAGGAGTGTGTTGGATACGTTGCACATTTGCTTTCATCACCACCCCCCCCCCCCCCCCCCCTAAAAAAGATAGATCAGCATTTATTCATTCAAGAGGAACTACAGAATGGTTTTCACTTACATTGCTGACATGTCCAAGATCAGAGCCCTGAGGTAAAAACAGACCAGTGGTGGTGGTGTGATTAATCTGTGAACAGCGATACTCATTTTTCATATTTAATATTTGTAAAAGGCTTTAATATTCCATGTATACAGGCTGCATGATACATCGTTCTGTTTGAAACACTGTTGTGCTCAATCTGTATGCCAAGTGTGGATGAACATGGTCATTTATTCCAGAAAACAGATTTTCCTGCGAATTTACACAATATAATCATTTCTACTTCATTTCTACAAAAATGTTTTGTTCACACACCTGCATTGTTCACACAAAGATGAACCTCAAGGCTCAGTCCTAGGTCCCACATTTTCATCATTTACAGTATATGCTTCCTTTTGGCCAAAATACTCCAGCACCATAGAGTAGCGTCCACACTTAGGTTGTTGAAACTCCATCACAGATCTCCCTACCACCTCATTAACAGAGTTTATAGATGATCTAAAATTGCAGATGCACTTTCTAGCCTAAATTGTTTACATAAATTATATTCTGACACAACAGAAATGTTGCATATCGTTCCCAATACTCTGTTCTATAAACCTCCAGAATTTTCAGTTCATCTAGATTGTGTCTCAATTATGGTATGCCAGCTTGTATGACTGGGCTAGACAAAGACCTCTCCACTTTAGTAGAACCAAGAACAACAACATCATCAAAAGTCATAAGTCAAAATACACCAAATAGTACAAAGAAGTGAGGCTGGGGCTGATTCCTTCCTTGCCCAGGCTGTAGAATCAGGCAGCCTATCAGTGAAGTTTTGTCTGAATTATGGACTCAATCCCATTTGGACAGCAGTAATGTAATTATTGACCTTAATCTGATTAAGATAATAATGTGATTAAAGTGTTTTCATGAGTCGCTTTTAGAATACTCCTGTCATGTTCCCGTTTTACATGTTATAGAACATAATTACGGCACCGCGCCATGCCATCCAACGTCCCTCCAGAATTTCACGGATCAACATACAGTTTGTCTTCGTTATGGTACCGTATACAGTTTTGTGTGTTTTTATTATATATTTTTACGAACGCTTTAAGTGCAGTTAATTATTTGTCATGCTGTACGTGCTAATACATTTACATTTATTCATTTAGCAGACGCTTTTATCCAAAGCGACTTACAAATGAGACACACTCACACACCAATGGTAGCAGAGCTGCATGCAAGGTGCTAGCTTGCCATTGGGGGCAACTTAGGGTTCAGTGTCTTGCCCAAGGACACTTCGGCATGGGATCACCCGGGCCGGGATTCGAACCACCAACCCTACGATTAGTGGATTAGTGGACAACCCGCTCTACCGACTGAGACACAGCCGCCCCTAATAGATGACTGCTTGAAGCCGTGGGATGCGTCTCAAACCACATACTTATATAGTCACCAAGATACATGTATTTTTCCCCACTACAGGTCTATAGCAGGAAAGTATGCGGTTTGGGACGCAGCCGGACTCTCTTGTTCATCATAAAATGTTGAGAACTGCCGTGTGTGATTGTGTCCTGTCACAAAATGCCGTGAAAACTCTCACACGACGTTCATAATGTGATTAAGGTGTTAACACCTTAAAAAATTGTCGCACTTATATAGCGCTTTTATCCAAAGCGCTTTACACTGTACCTCATTCACACACACACTCATGGTAGCGGAGCTGCCATGCAAGGTTCTAGCTTGCCATCGGGAGCAACTTATGGTTCAGTGTCTTGCCCAAGGACACTTCGGCATGTGGAGTCACATTAGTGATTAGTGAACAAACCCACTCTACCACCTGCGCCACAACCACCCCATGATACGCATAAAACAGGAAATACTCCACCTGTCTTAATTCGATTCAAGCTTAATTAGATTATGACCTTAATTAGATTAAGGTAAGTAAAAATTGCTGTTTACATGGTAGTTTCTTAATCAAAGTATGGTTTTAATCAGGTTAAGAGTGGATTATTGTTATCCATCTAAACGTAGCTATTGAGAAGGCACACATGAAATAAATTTGTGGGTGTTATAATCATGAATAAGGTGGATTATTTTTTTGACCACTAATTTTTCTCAATTCCTTTGGAGAACATTCAAATAAAGAGACTATTTTTAAAAGTACAAATTACACAAAATGACAGATGGATATACCGCAAGTTTTGTGTGGTGTGAACAAAAGAGCTGGCTTGTAGCAGGTGCACTCTTGCTGTTTCCTGTGCTTGCTATTCAGAAGAGACTTGGCATGATTACAGGCATGAACCACTTAACTAAAAAAAAAAATTAATAATCACATAATTACTAACCTGTCTTTCAATGAGTGTATTCCTGTGTGCATAAGAAACGGATTTGTGCTTATGATGAGACCCCATGCTTTAAAGCTCCGTAATGAAACCGTAATGGATTTATAATAGTAATGCTTAATTACTGATTTTTTTTTTTAAATCCCTGACGTTCAATGTCACGACCTGCCGTTCCAACCCCACGTCAAGTCTCTATCCAATGTCACTTTTAATCAGCTCCACAACATTGCCCAACTTTAATCCTTTCTTTGCTTGTAACTTACTCGAACACTGTTTCATGCTTTTATAGCCTCACCTTTAGATTAATGTCATTTCCTCTTTACTGGCATTTCTGATAAAACCCAAAATAGACCCCAGCGTAAACAAAGACTCCTGATTCATACCCAATGCACAGATGCATTATACCTGTACTCAAGTTACACAGCAAATCACGTATAAACATCTGCTTCTAACATTTGAAGCAATACATGGCCTGCTTATTTCTTTAAGCTCCAGCAGCCCTATACTCTGTACTGTCAGGTCCAACAATACTCGCCTACTGTTGGTAGACCAGACTGACACCAGGGCAGATTGTAGTGCTCTAGCTCCCAAACGTCTTGGCAGTACTTCTTCATCCTTTATTTTAACTTAACAGTGCTTCCACCCCTTTCTCCTTGATTCCTCGTTGTCATGGTTTCCATCTTCATATCATGGTTCCCATGGTGACGAATACCGTGTGTTCATGTTTGCTTTTGGTTTCTGCCACAGTCCTTCATTGGTTTGTTACCTGATTGTGTTCAGCTGTTCTGTGTTAGGTCTTGGTTAATTTGTAGTCTTATAACCTCTATGTGTCATAGTTCATTGCATAGTTTTACCATGATTGTGTTTCTTTAAATGAAACAATAGCATGCTAAAGACGTCTATGTTGATGCATTGTTCCTGTATAACGTTACCTGCATGTGTTTTGAACCCCAACATGTGTTTTGACTTGCATTACAATTCATGGATTTACCCGAATAAAGCAATAAAAAAAATGTTTATGGACTTGCATCCTGTCTCTACTCACCATGTTAGTCTTTTGTTTTTTTTTTTCCCTGTAAAGCAACCCTGAGTGTTAGAAAGGTGTTATATATCCATCCATCCATCCATCTATCCATCTTCTACCGCTTACTCCTTTTCAAGGTCACGGGGGAACCTGGAGCCTATCCCAGGAGGCATCGGGCACAAGGCGGGGTATACCCTGGACAGGGTGCCAGTCCATCACAGGGCACAATCACATACACACTCACACACACATTCATACACTACGGACACTTTAGACACGCCCATCAGCCTACCATGCATGTCTTTGGACTGGAGGAGAAAACCGGAGTACCCGGAGGAAACCCACGACACACGGGGAGAACATTCAAACTCCGCACACACATGGCCCTGGCGGGACTCGAACTACGGACCCTGGTGCTATATAAACAAAAATAAATGCTCATTTGTATTAGGTATATTCATGAGTAGAGAAATTAATCTCCAAAGAATAATGCTTGTGTCATTATATACTTTTCATAAGAAGCTTACCAAAGTACTAAACATTTTACGTATAGTAGTAAAGCCACAACTAATTCATCATATACATAAAACTAACCCATTACACTGAAGAAATACACTCCATAGAACTACTTTAATGTTAATCAATATAACAAGGCTTTATCTAATCTATATATCTATCCTCATGTAACTTTTTTAACGACGGTAATACCAAGACCTGATGTTTAATAGATGTCATGCATTTCCTAAAGTCATTTAGGATTGGGATTATACCGTGTATTCCTTTCCCACCTAGAGTTTGTAGTTTATTCCTGTCCCGTTATCACGGGAGTCGTTGTCTTTGGCAGTGAAATACCTTTTGTTGAGTTTTTGTCTGCGCACTCTGAACATTGTTTAATTAATTGTAACTGAGTGTCTTCTTGTTAGACAGATGAAAAGAAGGAGCTTTCAAGTTCTCTCAAGGAAAATGATAGACTGGTGAAAAGAGCAGTATTGTGCTATCTAACAACTCCATGAGTCTAATTTAATTTCCCCATGGCGATCAGAGAAGTGCTTTATCTCGCTGTAATGACATTCATTACAGCTGCAAAGATCCACCGTGTCACATCGCTTTCCCTGAGAACTAAAGTCACGCACCCTACTCCTGTCAGCACGTGTGTGTGTGTGTGTGTGTGTGTGTGTGTGTGTGTGTTTGTATCTGTGGAAGAGAAAAGCTATCAATAGAATACACAATAGCATGGGCTTCACATACATTTTTGTCAGGCCAGGACAGATTGACAGCAAAGCAAACACAGATCCTCTCTTAATTAGCCCACATTTCGCTCACGTTATCTCTGAGATTTCTTCTTCTACTGTCAGTACACTGCTGACTGTTAACTATTGAGTGCATCTAAATATAGAAATACTTAGTGTGCTATGATAGCATTATGTCTGTGTGGCTTACTACATTAATCTTATGATCTACGGCTTAAAGTCGTACCAGATGTGCAATTGCGCGTACATATCAACATGTCGTTTCTGAACACACTGCGAAGTTGTTCTGCTAGACACTAGAAGTACTTGTTGAGCTTTTCTTTGTACAACACTGGAGGAAAATGCTTATCATGTGAATAAAGTTGAGTTTATTTCAACTATTTCACATAGATGATTATAAAACAAGTATAAGCTGTTTACAGCTGCTGTAATGTAAATGGTAAAAGGAAGAGACTTGCTTCTTGTTTCTTGGATGTACCACAATGTTAAGTGTAACCCTTAATCGGATAAAAGTATAAAATCCTTCTTTAATAAATACATTTTTTGACGTATTATGGTTAATATTTTTAAGGTATCATGGATGGGAGGTATTTCTGAAATCCAGCAACTCGCCACTGGCCTTCCACAGGGGTCAGTTCTGGGTCCACTTCTCTTTTCTATCTACACTAAATCTCTAGGGCAGGTGATTGAGTCTCATGTCTTCTCATATCATTGCTATGCTGATGACACCCAGCTCTATTTGTCCTTCCAGCCTGATGATCCATCCGTCTCTGCACGCATCTCTGCTTGTCTGTCTGACATCTCAGCCTGGATGAGGGAACACCACCTTAAGCTCAACCTGGCAAAATCTGAGCTTCTTGTCATCCCAGCCTGTCCCTCAATCAACCACAACCTCACTGTACAGCTTGGCACAACCACACTCAAACCAACCAGGACAGCCAGGAACCTTGGGGTGACTCTTGATGACAGCTTGACCTTTACAGCCCACATCTCAGCAACTGCTCGGTCCTATAGATTCATCCTGTTCAACATCAAGAAAATCCGACCCTACCTCACTGAACAGGCCACACAGATACTAGTCCAGGCTCTTGTTGTCTCAAAACTGGACTACTGCAACTCTCTACTTTCGGGCCTCCCAGCCAGCTCCATCAGACCTCTGCAGATGATTCAGAATGCTGCAGCACGCCTGGTCTTCAACCAGCCGAAGAGAACCCATGTCACACCCCTCTTCATCTCCCT
>JAFFST010053213.1:106483-143983 GCA_022414735.1 Noturus placidus
GGATGGAGCTCTCATCTACTCCAAATCCAGACTGCTGGGACAAAGGCTTTTCAAAGCCAAACAGATTACATTTAAACCAATAATTATCTCTTTAAGAATGTCTGTTGTTACCCAGATGAGGATGGGTTCCCTTCTGAGTCTGGTTCCTCTCAAGGTTTCTTCCTCTTAAACATCTTAGGGAGTTTTTCCTTGCCATTGTCGCCACTCACTGTCTTGCTCAGTTGGGATAATTTCTCACTTTTACTGTGTGTATACTCTGTTTATATTCATGTAAAGCTGCTTTGAGACAATATCTATTGTAAAAAGCGCTATACAAATAAAATTGAATTGAATTGAATTGAATTGAATGGATGGATGTATGGATGTATGGATGTTGCTGTTCCATCAAACCGTCAGACAGTGGCGCTGTACTTAATACCGCTCCTGCTTAAAGTGAAGGTCAACATCGAGTTTAACATTTAATCAATCTACCCAGTGTGTGTCCCTCTCACATACTGTAACTTCTGAGTAGCACTTAGTTATATCGGAGGGCTGAATATCGATGTGTATAAAATGTGCTTCTTCTCAAGGGTTCTTCCAGGACATCTTTCATTGACTCTGGCTTGCTCATTAGGGATCTAAATCTACACCCGGATTTCCATAAAGCTGCTCTGTGATCATTTCTATTGTTAAAAGGCCTCCTCAAAAAGGAATTTAATCAAATTATGCGCTCCAGAATGAGGAAAATAGTGTTATACATCCATGTTTTTTCAAAAGATAATTAACAATCGAACAGAGATCGCTATTTGCCACCATAATCATTTCAGAATCACCGATTCTTCAGTCAGAAATAAAAACGATTGCCCAAGCATCAGTAAACATAATTGCTACAAGAAAAGGACGACCGCAATAGTCATAAAAGAACCGACTTCAAAGCGCCTCGTTCATTCATTTTGAATTGATTAATGATTTATAAGCGGATATTATACAGAGCAACTCGTTCCTGACTAAAAATACTTATCTGATGCTTCAAAGCTTCCTCTTAATAGGCTTATGATGATTTATTCAAGTCGTGTATTGAATACAATTCTTACATTGCTGTATTTTAAAGGATTTTCGGATGCATTACTTGAAAGAAACAACAACAACAACGATAATGTTGACAATAATGTGGTGCACATATCAGTCAAATCTTACTTTCTAGTCATAGATACTGAACAGCAATGGTCAGTGATGTACTGTAAATAAATGAAAAGAAAACATACGCACGTCTGATTTCATATCAGAGACTCGCTGCAAATCCCAGTGCGGCCATTACGTGTAAAAAGCAATGAAAAAAAATAAAAAAAATAACAAATGATGGCCAGACGTTTGGCAGACCTTCACAGCGATACCTGGTATAGATGATAAAATAAGATTAATTGTGGTTTTGGAGTGGTGAGATGGCCGCGCTTTGCACCGTGCGTCTGTGCCAAGCTTCCCAGACGTGGGCGTAAAATCAATACTGCTGACGGAGAGGCTCTCATGCTGCCCGATGCCTCTTGACATCCTTTTCATGTGCATGAAATATGGACAGGTGCAACTTTGACTTTATTAGATTCTTCTCCGCTAACGGACGCTGACAAAGACAAGAGGAACACACGTTTGAGATTTGTGATTAGATCACGGTTTTCAGAGGTTTTTCTCCCCCTTTCAAGAGGGAAAGTGTCTCAAATGAGTTCTGCTCCTTCAGAAGTGGAGACGTGCTGTCTCCTCACCTTCATTCATCTGCTCATATTCCTCTGTCTTAATGGAAGTTGACACACGGATCTTACGATCGTGGCAGGAGCAAGAGACTTTCTTTCAGTGTCTCTTTTGAATTAAATAAATACATGCGAGTAAAAGTGTGAATGAATAAATAAGCAATAGTACATCAAATACTTTCTCCACCATTTTATTTCTCTCTCTCTTGCCCTGGCCGTCGTTCTCATTCGTGACGGCTTTCCTTTTGTTCTTCCACCATCTTTCTTTTTCGGTAACCATCCTTCTTCGGGCTTGACCCACATCCAAGCAGCACCCTTTTGTCTCCTTTGTTCTCTCGCCATCCGCGGTGCTGTAATTGATCACGGCCCGCTTTGTGCGACTTCATCCTCATTGTTCCATGGAGAAATGTAGCGGAGGAATGAAACTCCGATAAGGCTGCTGATGAATTTCTACGCAACGTGAATCATCATATACACACACGAAATGGGTTTATGGCATACGTAGAAACAAAAATTTAAATAATTTATGATAACCATTAGGAGATAACCATGTGACGTATAAGTGTGTACTGAATGGACAACATGAAATGACAGAAGTGTGGACATAGTTCGCGATTAATGATGACAGTCGAAGCAAAGCAGAACGAACTGTGCGGAACGCAATGTGATTAAAACATCTCAAGCTCAGAATGCATACAGCTCAGTACGAGCTGTCCTCACCCAGGATTTTGTTCTTGACTATCCGCCACAGTCAGTCATTGACAATGAGGAATTCTGATGCAATGATAACAGTGACATGTATTTTACCCACAGCTGTACCGAAGTCAAACAAACCCTGTTCTCCACTGCAACCCTACACGATCCAAGGTAATTAATGTAGCTAACTAATCTTCTTCTTCTTCTTCTTCTTCTGGCTTTAATCCCACTAGGTGGGGTCACTGGTGCGGGTAACTCTTCCCCAGACCATTCTATCTCACGCATCCTCTTTTGTCACGGGGATCAACCCAGCATGGTCTGAATCCAAGTCTCTGGCATCCATTTTAGTTTGGGAACCGTTTTTACGCCGGATGCCCTTCCTGCCGCAACCTTCCCCATTTATTCGGGCTTGGGACCGGCATGGAACTAACTTGTGAAGATCCATGGCTCCGTGGCTGGGTTTAATGTAGCTAGCTAATGAACTTAATTTAAAGCCACAATACATGCACATGCATGCTTTTAATGGTAATTCAGTATCAGTATTGGTATCAACAAGTACTAAAAACTAGTATTTGGACTAAAAAAGATGGTGTGGGTGCAAGCCTAATTGTCACGCTTGTCTAATCCATCATGTCAGTATGATTTTTTTCAGAGCATTCCAGCGTCTGGGAAAGAAAAAAAAAAACAAAAAAATGATACCATGTTTGAGGTACTATAAAAAGACCAGTAGAAATCACCTCAGGTAATATACCGCCTGTCCAGCTTGACATTTTGGTAAAAATCCATTATATTCTGTTAAAAAAACAAAAAAAAAAAACAAAAAAGGTTTCATACCAGAAAGCAGACTTGTGTCAGCTAATGTAAAAACACATGATTCCTGTCAATAGGAAAGATATGAAAATAAAGGAACGATGAGAAAAGGTGTTTAAAAAGTGAAAAAAATGTGTGAAACATAGTATCTGAAGTGTCTCAAATGCCTGCCTGATGTTCGTGGGACTTTTCTGCAAGGTTTAAACCAAAAAGTAAAAATCCACAACCAGATTTATTTATTTATTTATTTATTACACACTTCTAGTAATCACACAACGTTGTATGCTTTGGGAGATGTTTTAAAATTGTGTTGCTGCGTTTTACATCAGCTTCACTGAGCCCATTAGAAGAAAAAAAAAAAAAGGAAGTAAAGAGCACGGTGGTGCAGGCTGATTAAACCGGCCGATTTAATGACAGCTACAGCCAGGATAAAGCATTGCTTTAAATAAAAAAAAAAACACCACAATATCACAATTGTAGTTATCTATAAATACAGTCATGTGTGACGCAAACATCTGGGTTTGAAGGAAAGGAAACCTGCTAAAACCTCACTGTTGCAGTGTTAATTTATAGGCATCCAGATGTGAGAGTTGAATTATAGAGGAGATGTTTTATTATAGATGCCATTCTGAAAAGCTAAACAATCCAAACAGCGCTTGTGTGCTATTTTTAGAATGCATTTGGATCGCTCTCTTCCGCAAGGTAATGTATAAAAGATTTTTGACTGACTGTACCTTTAAAAAGTGATAGCAGCACAATAGTCTCCCGCTTAACTTGCAGTACGTCTATGGCTCTGATTGTATAAACGTTCGTGCAAACCCAGATAACAAAGAACCAGTACAAACAGAGTGTAAATTCTCAATTCTAGTTAATCAGACAGCGTTGATTAGATTTACATTTATATTTATTCATTTAGCAGACGCTTTTATCCAAAGCGACTTACAAATGAGACACACTCACACACCAATGGTAGCAGAGCTGCATGCAAGGTGCTAGCTTGCCATTGGGGGCAACTTAGGGTTCAGTGTCTTGCCCAAGGACACTTCAGCATGGGATCACCCGGGCCGGGATTCGAACCACCAACCCTACGATTAGTGGATTAGTGGACAACCCGCTCTACCGACTGAGCCACAGCCGCCCAGGTTTCTATTACAGCATAGCAAATCACAGGTTTATATTCACTTGCTTGTTGTAAGATTCTATGGCTTCTGCAGTAACAGCTCATTCACAGGGACTTGTATAGTGGGCACTACGTTAAAGTATTTAAAAATGTCTAATTGTTTATATGAACCGATATTCTGATATTTTCCTTTACAATGTGCGGGTATACCTCAGAATTCATTGTTCCATCTATGATGAAGTCGTCCTGGCCCAGACGCAGAAAAACAGCCCCAAACCATAATACTACCACCACCATGTTTCACAGATGGGATAAAGTTCTTATGTTGAAATGCAGCGTTTTCCTTTCTCCAACTATAATCATTCTCATTGATCCATCCATTTTTTTCCCCCCAATAGCCTTCTGGCTTGTCCATGTGTCCATCTTTAGCCAATTCAGACAGGCAGCGATATTTCTATGTATGTAAGCTTTTAAGCGCAACTGTAATTATAGATGAATACAAAGTACGACAGTTCATTATTTAACGAATACAAAATCGTTGGCAGTATAAGAAGAATAACACACTTAGGGGAGTGGTGCTCCTGGAAAAGAATCAACTTTGGGGTTGATAAGCGTAAATCCGCTTCACATCAGGCTGCATCACACGACCCTGTCATTGATTATTCTCCTTCAACATATAACAGCATGCTCGCAAGTGTTTAATCCCTTACTTAGTTCACGATGATGAGTTCCGTCTTTGTTTTGCTCGGTCTACTCCTCCCATTTATAGGGCAAGATGCTTTTCTAATACAACCGAGATTGCCTGTTTGAATCTGCTGCTTTCTGCATCAGCTGTAATGACCCTCGTCATTGTTTTGAGCTTCTCCTCCATAATTCGGCCTAATTTTATGCCTGAGGGCAAAGCGCTGAAAGAGGACTTAATGGTGCGTTCATGTGTAGGTCATTGCTGAATTTCAAAGACTGAATTAGACACCATTAACTCTGAGGTCTTTGGGGCTGTCATCACGTTCCTGAGTTCACCATAACAGAGAAAGAGAAGGTGCAGAAATAACAGAAGCAAACTAAAGTACGTCTTTGAAACATGGCATAATTGAAAGGGAAAAGCTCTCGCTGTAAGGCGCTGAGTAATCTGTCTTAATGTACAGAGGGCATTGTTCCGTGAACCCTCTAATTCAGGACTGTTACGACCTCTGTGCTACTTTCTCACTGTGTAAGAAGCAGAGGCTGTGTGAGCTCTAATGAAAGGGTCGAGCGAAGATAGATTAGCCGGGTTGACTGTGTTGTAAGACAGGAATTATTCTGGCTGTAGCTAAATTAACCTACTCGGGCTCGATTGCGAATAATATTCCCCGAAGACCGAAAAGTCACATTTGAAAAACATGGGGTGTAATTAATTTGAAGCAGAAATAACAATGGTGCTGAAAGGCCAGGCCAGCTTTTATTTCACAAAACGTTTTCTTTCTGTGGAAGTTAATTTATGCGCCTCTTTACGGCGCTGATGTAGTTCAACGACTTTTTACATAGCCAAGGAAAATACTTGCTTAGCACCAGGACAGTGTTTCCATAGTAAAGAAGGCAGTTTTGTAAAACATGCTCAAGTCCATCAGTTACAACATGCATGCCATTCACGTATGCTGTACTCAAGAAAGAAAGAAGAGCATTCATTAACTCACGACAGTATGAGCAAATGATCATCCATCCATCCATCCATCCATCCATCTTCAACCGCTAACTCCTTGTCAGGGTCACGGGGAACCTGGAGCCTATCCCAGGGAGCATGGGGCACAAGGCGGGGTACACCCTGGACAGGGTGCCAGTCCATCGCAGGGCACAATCACATACACACACACACACACACACACACACACATTCATACACTACGGACACTTTAGACACGTCAATCAGCCTAACATGCATGTCTTTGGACTGGGGGAGCAAACCGGAGTACCCCCGATACACGGGGAGAACATGCAAACTCCGCACACACATGGCCCTGGCGGGACTCGAATGATCAGTGTTGTTTAATTATAGTAATAAAGCTTAAACAGGGATAAAAAAATGAAATAAAAGCACGAACACTCATGTTTCCTGATACTCCACAGTGTGCTGTCAAGTGAAACATGAATATCATGTTATTAGAGCATTATTAATGACATTTCAATGCTAAGACTAGCTGTGACATAAATAATCATGAAATCCATGCCTTAATAATTACTATGTTAATGTAGGCAGCCCTCTGGAAATATGCTGACGTGACACATGTCCAATATGTGACAGGCACACTGCGACATGGAGACGGGTGACAAAATAAGGAAAAAGGAATAAACCTGAATAATGAGTCGAGGAACATACAGTAGTGAGGGCGTTTATTTTTGCTAACTTGGTTCAGTCCCATTTTTTCTTTTAGACTGAAGTGTCACTGTAAATCAATACATTGTTCCTCTGATTGATCACCACCTCACATGCCATGTTATGCCCACCGATGATGACACATTTTTATTACGATGGGTTTGGTCTCTTTCAGGATGACCCCGCCCACTCTGACAGGCCACAAGGGAGCACTGAATAGTCTGAGGAGGATGGAAATAATGACTACACGCTATGGTCTTCATATTCACCAGATCGCAACACGATTGAAGATTTCGAGGCGATGTGTTAGACTGCGTTTTCCACCACCATCGACAAAACAAAAAAAATATATATATATATACAGTGCCTTGCGAAAGTATTCGGCCCCCTTGAACTGTTTGACCTTTTGCCACATTTCAGGCCTCAAACATAAAGATATAAAACTGTATTTTTTTGTAAAGAATCAACAACAGGTGGGACACAATCATGAAGTGGAACCAAATTTATTGAATATTTCAAACTTTTTCAACAAATAAAAAACTGAAAGATTGGGCGAGCAAAATTATTCAGCCCCTTTACTTTCAGTGCAGCAAACTCTCTCCGGAAGTTCAGTGAGGATCTCTGAATGATCCAATGTAGACCTAAATGTCTAATGTTCATAAATAGAATCCACCTGTGTGTAATCAAGTCTCCGTATAAATGCACCTGCTCTGTGATAGTCTCAGAAGTCCGTTTAAAGCACAGAGAGCATTATAAATGATAACAGGAACTCATTTGTTTCATGGACATTTTAAACATTAAATAGATGAAACTAGAACCTGATCAAAAGTATGATGTATCATTCTTTAATTCTTTAGTAAAGATTGTTTGTTTGCGAATTACTGTCGTATTCGAGTAATAAAACACTCTGAGATGTCCTGCTATTGAAAAATAATCAAGGTCAGGGTCACATTATCTCCACTTCACACCACTCCTCATCACACATCATTGATTATTTCTCTAGAACAGCATGCACACCCAGTCATTTTATTCCTTGCTTAGTTTAGACCTATGCAAATAAATACCCATGCATAGGGGGGTGTAGATGGCGTGGGGGGGGGGGGGGTATAGAACTCCACAATATAGTTCATTTTAGTATTAAAATATGCATTTTGGGGAAAACCTGAAACCAAGTCAATTCTAAAATTGGTCATGCTGTGATACTGTCGTACTCAAGAGGTTAGAAAATGATTATATTTAAAGGTAATGTGTACCCTTAAACATATTTTAAAGATCTTCTGAAATGACATGCAAATGAACAACTTTTCAATTTTAGCTCTACTGTGTGAATGCTAATGAATATCACCCTGTATGAACATTATGTTTTAGATATATATTAATCCAATTCCAGCTTTAAAATCCATCCATTTCACCCCAACACAATTATTTGCATTTATATAGATGAGTTTGTGGACACTATATGGCTAATACTGCAGAGATTTGTATTGGGCAGCAAATATGAGGGACACGGGATCCAGTTGAAGCAGTTACCTTTTGTGGATTGTGGATTTTCGAGAGTGTGTGTGTGTGTGTGTGTGTGTGTGTGTGTGTGTGTGTGTGTGTGTGTACAGTTGGACAGATGGGTGGTCCAATGTTGCCTTCTGAAATAGTTGCTTTCACACTTTCTCAGACTAACATTCCACACCTGAGGCACTGCTTCAAACACTGATCTATAATTCATGTGTGAATGAACATCCATATGTGTGCGAGTGTGTGTTTGAACGAATGTTTGAAGGTAGAGATGAGTGTGGAAAGAGATACCGAGCGAGAGATGCAGAACGTTGAAAGCCTTTGAATACCAACATGCACCCCTATAAAAAAAAAAAAATAAAAAAATAAAAAAACCCTAAATAAAACGCGTCAGTGTGTCAACTAGTTTGATTGTGTGTCCCAAATCCGTCGGGGTTTTGTTTGTTGTTGTTGTTTTTTGTTTTTTTTGTTACTCACTGTCAGGGATTTGCAGTCAATAAGAACCATTGTTACACTACATGTGAACCTTCTGCTCTTTCCTGAAAGACTGGTGGATTTAAACTGGAGCTGTTCCCCTGGTTTCTCCACCATCAGACGCAAGCACCATGCAAGCCTCCTAGATAAATACTGCACACAAGTGTATGGAGTCATGGAAAAAAAAAACATGATGAAATAAGTTGATCTGACTTCATGATTCTGGCCTATCGCAGCCTCCTGGCTAACTATTGATTGAAAATTTGATTTATTCCACTTTTCAGAGAAACCATTCATGTTATGATATGTTGTAATGTGAAGGTTCTTCACTCACTTTTCTCACATGGTAGATGATGGTAATGCTGCGGTATTTGTGTGTGTGTGTGTGTGTGTGTGTGTGTGTGTGTGTGTGTGTAGGGAGTGTTGTGTGCAGTACAGGGGTTTACTAGGGAGAGGTAGTGGTTGAATACAGATGATAGAGCCTAAAGTGCTAAAGGCACCCTGCTAGTAAACATACTTCCTTCTCTGTCAAACTACCAAAAACTATACACTTCCTCATTTAGAATCAGTTCTGTTCTTATTAACGTTACTTTCAATGTGAACGCATTCATTTATACAATTTTTTTTTTGTGGGGGGGACAAAATATATTTTGATCCAAATGTAAGTGTATCAATATGTAGTACATATGTATATATTAGTACGATATACTACAGAAATGTTTTTCCATAAGGTGGACATGAGAAGCTCAGTGTCATTATTGTTAATAAGGATAATGTTAGCATACCGGTATATGATTGCTAATGCTAATGCTAGTGATCCTTCAGAAACTTGCACTGATTTTCTGCACTAAATCACAAAGGATCTCGTTGTGGTTTGTAAAGCGTTAGTCTACAACAACCTCTTCGTGGATTGAGACCTTTTTGTGCTGAAGAAGCTTCAGATGCTTACCCAGGAGGAATGTGGCATTTGGCCCACATTGGGCCAATATTAGCCATTCTATTGGGCCAATATTGGGAGCCAATTTAATTTTGTCCATTGGGCCAGTGTTGAGTGCCAGTGTCATGTCCTTTTGTCCATTGGGCCAGTGGTGTGTGCTAGTGTCATGTCCTTTTGTCCATTGGGCCAGTGTTGGGTGCCAATGTCATGTCCTTTTATGCATTGGGCCAGTGTTGTGTTCCAGTGTCATGTCCTTTTGTCCATTGGACCAGTGCTGGGTGCCAGTGTCATGTCCTTTTGTCCATTGGGTCAGTGTTGAGTGCCAGTGTTATGTCCTTCTGTCCATTGGGCCAGTGTTGGGTGCCACTGTCATGTTCTTTTATCCATTGGGCCAGTGTTGGGGTCCAGCCATATTTAAATAATTTTTTCCACAAAGTAGGCCAATGTTTTTTTTTCGTGAGGACCAATATAGCCACCCAACAAAGTCATTCAGAATGCTCCCAGTAGGGCCACTCTTGATGAACAGATCTGAGGGGAGCAGTCTGACAAAGTGCAGTCCAATGAGTGGCTCAATGGTTAAGGCATTGGATTGCTGAACAGAAGGCCATGGATTCAAGGCCCAGCACTGTCAGCTGACACAACTGTGACCTTTGCCAAGGCCTTTAACCATATCTGCTCCAGTGGTACCATATCATGGCTGTGCAAAAAAAAAAAAAAAAAAATAGAATTTCACTGTGCTGTAATGTATATGTCACAATTGAAGGTTTTTTTTGTCTTCTTCTGACGTGGGTGGCTCAGCTGAAAATGGTGATGGGAAGCCATGATGTGGGTTCACCACCTGCACGATGAAGGGTGGGGGAAAAGCACGTGATGGACAGTTTTAGATGGACTAGACCCTTGCAATGGACCAAGTGTACCCAAAATACAGCGTTCTTTGTGAAAAGTTGCTCCACATTTGATCCGTCTTTTGTAGCAACTACCAACTTCTAACCTCATCAAAAATCAAGCTCTATCTTTGGGTTAAACCTTGACCCTAAGGACATGGTGGAGGAGAATGATTTTTTTTTTTTTACTTGCGTAATTTGGCATGTAAATGTGGCTAATAATATCTATTATTGTCTGGGAAGTCAAAACCATGTTACCAAGTTCTTGCATATCACCCCACTGATGTGTTCCCCCACTAGCTTCCTGTAGCTTCTGCAAAACACTCACACTCGCCTATAGAAAGCCAAAACCAACCCACTCTGCACCATATACACTTCAAGCCTCCAGCACAGCTGGACTCGACCCACCATCCCTCATGGTATGTAGAAGACCTGCATCATGAACAACTGGGTCATTTTTCAGACAGCATAAGTTCAAGAACCGCCAGTTACTTAGGTCAGGTGAGTCACAAACCCAAACAACATATTAATACACAGCTGATCAGCAAGTTGTACGTTGTATCAGCAAAATGGTTCCTTGATGGTCCCCAAAAGGAGCCTAGGTATGGACACGAATGAACAACAGAACAAGGTTAAGTGTTTAGTAACAACAAGCTTATGGATTTTTTTTTTCTTTACACCTCTTGATTTGCAGGTTGATACGATTCTAGCCCTCTGACTCCATTGTTCAGATCTAGCTGCAGGGTACAGAGTATAAACGGGGGACTTGTGTTTTAGCCAGGCCTCTAGGCAACTGAGCATTTTATTTATTTATTTATTTTTTGCAGGGTCAGCAACTGCAACATCCAGTGCTGCGCCAAGCCGGATAAATCAATGAAGCCCAATTAGACGGAGGAGAAAAGAGAAGGTGAAAGGCAAAATGGAGCTGGAGTGGAGGGAAAAAAATGACTTGAGGTTTAGTTTTATGCTCTTGCCATCGAAAAACAAATAAAAAAAAAAAAGGTCATTAAAGACACAGTGACACCTGTAATGCCAACCTGACCCGGAATAAAGTAAAATAAATAAATAAAACAACAAGGACAAAAGATAGATAAACGCTGGGTGAAATAATCACATTTGCACATTTGCACATTTTTATTTGATTTCATTTTACTTGAGTGTCTCCCCATACTTCACTGCTCTCAACACACACACACAAGATTCACACAGATATCATTGATATCATTTGCCTTAAAGCAATTACTTTAATGCTATGTAAATATGCTATAAAACCAATTGAGAACGCAGTATAAGATGAGGGTATATTGGAGAAGCTGGAAAACATACTCTAGATGTCAGCTGAATGCAGAAATTTGCTTCTTGAACTGCTGTATTAGAGAGTAAATTATCTCTGACCACAATTTTAATCATGCCATAACAATACGCCTATATATGAATTCTCTCCTAAAGCCGTGACTAAAATAAATCACCAGAAACCCACTGCATTATTTATAATACATACAATATGTGCATTACAATAGAATGCTTATTTATTTATTTATTTATTTATTTATTTATTTACTGCAGTCTTTGCAATTTCCTTTGGCTAATATGAACAGGTAGGTGTTCCACTTATCGTCAATTTCAGAATTATTGGCACCCTTCGACAGGCAAATGTTGAAAATGACAGTATTATACACAATAATTCAAACTTTCCATCATCCTTGAAATGTTTTTTTTTTGTTTTGTTTTTTTGTAATAGTGTAAAAGTATAGTCAGAGTAAATAAATATCCATTATTTGCATTATAAATCTGCATATTATAAAACATCTATACAGTATATGTCACTGTTTAATCCATCCATCTTCTACCGCTTATCCTTTGTTCAGGGTCACGGGGAACCTGGAGCCTATCCCAGGGAGCATCGGGCACAAGGCGGGGTACACACTGGACAGGGTGCCAGTCCATCACAGGCACAATCACATACACACTCACACACCCATTCATACACTACGGACACACCAATCAGCCTACCATGCATGTCTTTGGACTGGGGGAGGAAACCGGAGTACCCGGAGGAAACCCCCGACACACGGGGAGAACATGCAAACTCCGCACACACATGGCCCTGGCGGGACTCGAACCCCGGACCCTGGAGGTGTGAGGCGGACGTGCTAACCACTAAGCCACTGCACTGTTTAATATGCTGAATTATTAAGCATAATGAAAGGTACATTTTATTGTCATCCCCACTCAGAACAGCCTCTTATAGTTTTTTTTTTTTTTTTTTTTTTTTTTTTTAAGCCTTATAGTTCGTTCCAGAATTATTGGCACCCTTGACTTAAACAGCAGAAAACGAACATTGCAAATAATAATTCAACTTTTCCACTCAAACCATTGAGGATTCATTTTTAACAGAATTCCTATTTAACATAAAAACACTCTTGTTTGCTTTCAATTTACAGAAGCTCAGTTGTTGCTAACATATAAAATACATTATCAGTCAGGTAATGAATGGAAAAAAAAAAGATATATGCAATACATGCGAAAACCAAAATAGATAAGAATGGCATGTTTACAAACGTAAGATAAACATAATGATGATGATTATAATGCTAGTAATCACGTTTTTAAATACATACATATTGTATATAATAACCCGAATCTGATTTGATATAGTATTTGCAATTCCACTGTAAATTCTACTCTAGTATACCGACTTTCTGCAGTCAAAAAATATAAAAAAAATATATAGGATTCAAAAATCACAGAAGCTTTGAGAAATAAAAGAGCAGTGAGAGACTTTCGCTTCTTCTTCTTCTTCTTCTTCTTCTTCTTCTTCTTCTTCTTCTTCTACTACTATTTGTGTATTTTTTTTATTTGTGTTGCCTTTATGATTTAGCACTAGCACTGAACAGTATCAAGGAAGATAAATGAAAAGAAAGAACAAAGTTTCCGTGATTAAAAAAAGCTATAATGAGTGCACTAGTTAAACATTCTTAGTGCTTCGTTTGGTGGCCTGTTAAAAAAGATCTGTTTCCATGCAGAGGTAATGAGCAGATGATAAGGAAGTGATTAGCAATGCAGAAACTGCGGCGGAACCGAGAGCTTTATGCGAATCTTAAGGTCAAATTTTCAATTCTGTTAAAACAACAACTCATTTGGGCCTTGCTAACTCGCTACCGCCCATGAATGCTTCATTTTCCGACACGGCTGAAGTAAACCACGCCGGATAAGATTGATACGTAGTGAATTGATGAGTACGTGTCCTGCAGTAATTGCAGCAATTAGTTTTCAATAATGCATATGTTGGGAAAAAAATAATAATAAAGAATTATGTATACAGTCATTAACCAATTGACAGTGATATATTTATTTTCCAGTTTGTCTTATTATTATTAGTATTGTTGTTGTGAACTTAAAGCTTTGCAAATTTGATAGAAAGTTGGAAAAACAGACAGTGTTTAATATCCCTGATAATACACTGCTCTACACTCTTTTATGATTTTTTTTTTTAGTTCATGGAATGACCACGAATAAAAAGTGGACAGTTGGCAAATGCGGGACCAATTATCAAAAAACAACCAGATGGCCCTTTTTTTCTGGCCAGAAGTGATTTCATTAAGCCGTGGCTGAATAATGGCTTCTGGAACATTGTTTTCAGTTTGAGCAATATTGCAGTAATATTATCTCGCTGTATAATTATAGAATTCATGCAACCAGTTCAAACTTTTGAACCAATCCGTGAAAGCTGACTTAAGGTACTCAAGACGCTACAGGACAGTTACATAAGCATATCATTGAACGTGTCATAAACCTAAAACAGTTGTTTGTGAAGGCTTATCCCAACAGGTGTCAGCTGTCCTAATGATGGTGTGATTCAATATTGATGTCAAGTGGAATGGATTGAGATTTTCTTAATCCTATGCAAATTATTTAAGACGCTCTAAAGCGACAAATCCAAACAAATCTCTCAAATGATGCATGCGGTTCGACATCTTCAGTTCTCCATTGTGTACCTGCAGTTACTTCTTATTTACAGTCTGATGCATAAAAATGGCATTGTCCATCCATCCATCCGTCCGTCCGTCCGTCCATCCGTCCATCCATCCATCCACCCATTCGTCCATCCGTCCACCCGTCCATCCATCCATCCATCCATCTTCTATACCACTTATCCTTCCTTCAGGGTCATGGGGAAACTTGGAGCCTATCCCAGGGAGCATGGGGCACAAGGCAGGGTACACCCTGGACAGAGTGCCAATGAAACGGCATTGTAATATATATATATATATATATAACCATATTATGATTTCATCTTAGCCCGCTATATACAGTCCAACATCCCAGAGACATTATAAAGAAAAATAAAGCTTGGAAGGAAGTAGCAAAGATTGTTGGTGCCTTGGGTGAGAGTACTGTACATACCTAGTCAAGTTAGTCTGCTTCTTAGTCTGACAACAAAGCAACCATGAACCCTAACACACAACTCAAACAACCAGTTTTCACACTGATTAATCTATTCAAATATTTAGCTGTAGGCTGTACATTTTGGCTGCTACTTTTTTTGTTCTAAAAAAAAAAAAAGGAAGAATGAAAAAAAAAAAATTAGTGAAAAGTGTACACCCACAGAAGAAAAACTACAAGTCACATGAGCGACTCGCCTGCTAGTGTGAAGGTAGAGTGAGAAGCATCGTTCATCATATTTCGGAACAGTAGGAAAAGCCTAGTCGCCAATCAGACTAAGGGAGTAGGAAGTAAACAGCAAATTGAGCAAAATGACCACTGAGAAAAAAATGTTATTGAGGAAGTTTCTCCAGAATTGCATCATTTAATGGGAAACGTTCTTTGAAAGCATGATTTGAGACTTGTAATTTACTCAGATCTTGATTGAATGTAATTAGTGGTTAAATTACTAGCTAACTAAAGCTTTTCTAAACACTGATTCTGTAAGAAATTCTTACAGTGGATGGTGTTATAGGAAAATAATCAATGCTGGAGTGGTGTACCATCAACTTGGCGATGAAATTGACAAAAGAAGTTGTAAGACAGCTTGAATACGCCTTTATAAATGTTTAAGAAGAGCATCTATGGGGTCATGTAGCATTATGAACATGTTTATCATTCTTTGTTACATGCTGTTCCTTTTACTTGCACTTTTCCCTGTTTGGAATAACAACGAGAAAAAAAAAAAAAAAAAACCCACGGCTTGAAATATAGTAATATAACATAATCAGAAGGATTCTGCAAACAATGATGGATCATTTGATGAATATAATGAAACAATATATATATTTGCATGAAATAAGATGCCCCGTCAGAGTGGAATGTGCTGATATCAGCCAATTTGACAGTAATAAGGACGTGCACAGATAACGTGCACGGTGTAAAAATGTCATTCCAGATACACATGTTCATTTCCATGCATATATTTATTACAAGTGATGCTATGATTCTCTACTGATTATTTCTCGTCATGGTTTAATGAGAGAACTGGGATACTGGAGATATGCTTACTTAGCTGAAATAATGGATATTTACTTCAGATAATGAAAAACTTATGTTTGAAAATTAGCGTGGCATTTGTTTTTTTTTTTTTTTTTGTTTTGTTTTTTTTCCAGCACATTGCCATAACCTAGGATAAATCCAAGAAATGTACTTGGAGGGACCTAGAACTGACTCGACGGATGCGTATTGTTCACGTAGTACAAAAGCAGAGAGCGGCAATTTGGCATAAGAAGCGGATAATCAGAGAATTATGCTGACCCTCGGAGAGCTCCATTCACCACATCACAATAAAGCCTGATTGGAATTGATAGCTCTTTTCGAAGCCCAGATGCTCTCTTCTCTACTGGATATTGTTTTATAAAATGTCCTTTGACATGGAAGAGAATGCCAGCGGATTAAGAGGCAACTGGCCTGGTGTACAGGGGGTGGTGAGGTTAGAGGAAGCACCATTTTGCAGATTCCATCAGCAGAAGTGGGCACGGCAATGACAAGATTATGAGCAAGGAAGTACAGCACAAAGCAGACTTCACACACGTTAAGCTTGTTAAAATAACTTTTCAAACATGCACTGGCTGTTTAACCTTGTTATGAACCCAGGGCTTGTGATGAATAACTGCAGGAAGAAAATCTGTGCAAATGAAAAATTGTCAAGCTTTAATCTGGAAAAAAAAAATCTGTAACAGACAATTAGCCACAAAAGATGGTAACACTATGAATCTTCATCATTAAAAATCCAACATCCTGCTAAGTCTTGCTGCTTGCCACTGCCAGCGAGCAGTTCCCGACCTAGTTCCCTATTCATAGCGTCCAAATTTGGAACAGACAAGTCATCACATAAGATTTGGAAAACTTCAAAATCAACTAAACATCCACCATTCAGTTTTGCCACTGCCATCAAGCAGCTACCGACCTCTCCCCTCCTCATAGCCTTCTAAAATGGCTGCTTTCACCAACTCCACAAAGTATGATAAAAGAAGACTGACTCATGAGATTGCACAAGGGCAGTAACCAGGTACCTTGCAAAAAATCAGTGGCAGTTCATCCATAGTCCCATCATATATATCAGCCATTCACCAAACCTCTATACATTGTAAACTCCACTGAAATACTAATTGCCAATGTTGTGGATTCAAGTAAAATGATTTTTTATTAATTTATTTTCTTTTGTGACTCAAGTCACAAACCTGCTGACTTTTGACCTAATTTAAAGAAGACATGTGACTCGACTTTGTCTTTGACATCCATAACTTATGACTTCACCGTGCCTTTTAACTCAGAAAGACTTCATGCCATTTCAAAACCTAAGATGACATATTATACATTTTAAAATGTGCAATGAATTAACCACACTTTTTCCCAACAAAAATGAATTTCCAGCAAATCGGCATCAAGGTTTTGTTTCCAACGTGTTCAACCAGTCAGACAGCCAGTCACTGTGCACTAGACAATGACAAGAGGCACTTTGTGGTAGCCATGCTACCAAAGATAGAAGCCTTCACCTGCAAAGATTGTTGAAAGAAATGGCTGCGGTTCAATTGAACTGTGGTTCAAGAATATTAGATGCAAAAGCGACAACTTCAAAATTTTCTTCAACATTTGCAGTTGCACAAAGCAAATCCCAAGACAAAGCCAAACTGAACTGAGATAGAGGGATACCTTTATTGAAAACAGTCTACACCTCATCTCATGTGAAGCTGAATTGAAATATTAATAGTTTTTATAGTTATACACGCATATACAGTATTTCTATTGAGTTATAATATTGTCTAGAAATAAATGAAGGCCCATTGGAAAAACCGTAATTATTAAACTAATTATTACTCTGGCCTTAAATTTGGTAACGAGCACATTATGACTTGTTCTGGACTCGAAACTTAAAGTTAAGGACTTGACTTTGTCTTATCAGTCTTGACTTGGGACTTGAATGTCAAGACTTAATGATAATGAGTCTTTATTTATCACATATACAGTAGAGCACAGTGAAATTATTTTCTTCACATAGCCCAGCATGTCAGGAAGTTGGGGTCAGAGCACAGGGTCAGCCATGATACAGCGCCCCCTGGAGCAGAGAGGGATAAGTTAATTGCTCAAAGGCCCAACCGTGTCAGCTTGGTAGTGCTGGGTATTGAACTCCCAGCATTCTGATCAGTAACCCAAAGCTTTAACCGCCACATCGCCACCACGCCACCACTACCACAATGACTTGGTCCCACCTCCTCGAATTACAGCTTTTTTCGAGTGACCAAAAACATGCTAATTGATTAAAATGTATATGTCATGGATTTGCTCACCTTTCTAGATGTTGCACACTTGTAACATAGCAGGATAGCATGTTCACTGCCCCATTTAGATTCAAAGAGTTATTATTCCAGCTAGTGGTTAAAAATTGGAACTACAACAAGCACTTATCGAGGCCTACTAAGGCAGGAATCACGCTGGTCGACAATCACTGGACAGGACAGTTGTATTGTTTTCTACACCAAAGTCTCGCAACATGGCCAACACAATTTAGTTTTAAAGCAAGTAAATGCAATTAAATCTAATACATTTCCAACAAACAAAGGCAAAGCATAAGTGCAGACATTGTGTCTATGATTTAATAATAATAATTTATCAATTTGTATAGCACTTTTTACAATGGTACATTGTCTCAAACCAGCTTTACAGAAATATCATTTTTACATTTACAAGCGACTTACTAATGAGAGCACACTCACACACCAGTGGTAGCAGAGCTGCATGCAAGGTGCTAGCTTGCCATTGGGGGCAACTTAGGGTTCAGTGTCTTGCCCAAGGACACTTCGGCATGGGATCACCCGGGCCGAGATTCGAACCACCAACCCTACGATTAGTGGATTAGTGGACAACCCGCTCTACCGACTGAGCCACAGCCGCCCTGTTTACAGAACCGTTTCTATTTTAAGATATACTGCAATGATTGGGAGAGGGAAATGTGGATTATGAAATTGATGAAGTCCGTACATCAGAAATGCGTGCGCACCACCGTGACTTTGTTTCCCATTCTTTATTTGGGCTAGTTTCAGGTGTTTTGTGTAAAACTTGGTAACGCTGCTTAATGATATTAGCCTGTGTTTGTGTAAAGGAAACACACTTATTACATCCAACACTTTTGAACAAAGGTATGTCTAATATCATTTAAAATAAGCTGCACGCTAGACTGTACACTAGATGACTATATGTTGTCAGCACTGCACTGCCTATAACAGGGTAACTCTAGATAAAAATTCTCTAGATAGTAGCCCACAGCATAAGTCAACTGTTATATCCTCTTGAATTAATTTTTGTTTCAGGCTGTGTTGTTATTAATGTCATTCTGCCTCACTAAAATGAATGGCCATGAGCCACTGCTACAAAGAAGATGCAGTACTGTAACGTAGCCCAGTTTTAAAGAAGCTTCTCAACTCTCATTTTTCAAATACACAACCTGCCAAAAGCCAGGAAATAAAGCTAAAACTGTACAACATCTACTAAAACTAAACTAGTTCTATTTCTGATTTTGTTTTCCATAGCCACGAGCCAACATTCACACCTGTATATGATCATTTAAATAATATGTTCTTCCCCATGTCGACTGTTGTCAGTGTGGCTTTGTTCTGATAATATAATTCCATCGTTTTTTTTCGTTTTCTTTCTAATTTCGCTGTCAAAAAATTTACTTTTAGTTATTTTTCTTCCAATTGCTGCGAGCATGAATCAGCAAGTTAACTATGAGCCGGAATATGTGGAGCAACTGGCATTTTTTCACTTTTGCACCATTTGGTTTATACCATTATTATACCTATTATAGTGTTGTAAAATGTTTTATTCTGATTGCTCAGCGGGAGTTTATTAATGTTCACTCTGAAGCATATTCGTTAATCATTGGAAGCACTGAAAACACATCCAAAATCAATACTCTGGCTCAAGACCTACTATCTTTCTACTTTCTTCACTCATTGAATACTTTCTTCAATAATGCCAATGTGTCTCGATATGAATAGCTGCTAACTAGGTCATGATTTTCATTTGCATAATACTAATTGGCCTCCAGTAGCTTGTCATTTATCATTGATCATTTATCAACATCACTCGGTTTGAATATTAGCACTTCTTTAACATGTAACGACTAACTAAGAGAGAGTGATTTAATACGTGCACCATAAATAGCAGTTAAGAGCAGCTCAGTCTGGCGATTATCGCCATTTAAACACACAAGCGAATGAAACAGGGTCATGTGATATACTGTAGTGCCTCCCATTATTCTCCCCATTAGACCTTCCAGCTTAATGAAGACTAAAATGCCATGAGGGGCAGAGAGAAGCGCAGGAGCTGAATCCGGCCTCTCGCTCTGCACAGCGTGACTGCATTAATCAAAGTTGAAGAGGGTGCTTTCTCACTCTCGATCTAACGAGATTAAGCAAATAATACCGTTACAACGATGTGAATTAAGGACACACTGCTTCGGTATCTCTCCAGCTCGATATGATTTATATCAAACCACACGAGACGTGAGAGCTGGTTTGAATGATCACTGTTATTCGGTTTGATTTTGACTGTTGCGGAGGGAGTTAATAACAAGATTTCACGCTGCCTAGCAGTCAATTAGATGCCAGCTTCTGGTGTAATAACTCAAGGAGAATAAAGAATTCTTACGAGACGCCACTTGATTTTCTATGAACATACCCGTGTCACAACTGTCACATTGTGTTACCATGCAGCTGGATGGATGAAACAACATACATCTTTTACAATCTAAAGATGTGTTAACTTTAAAAACAGTCATTATCGGTGCACTTTCTATGAAATCATATGCATAATGATTATCGCACGGTGGCTTAGTGGTTAGCACGTTCGCCTCACACCTACAGGGTCCGGGGTTCGAGTCTTGCCAGGGCCATGTGTGTGTGGAGTTTGCATGTTCTCCACGTGTGTCGGGGGTTTCCTCCCGGTACTCTGGTTTCCTCCCCCAGTCCAAAGACATGCATGGTAGGCTGATTGGCGTGTCTAAAGTGTCCGTAGTGTACGAATGTGTGTGTGAATGTGTATGTGATTGTGCCCTTCGATGGAGTGGCACCCTGTCCAGGGTGTACCCTGCCTTGTGCCCGATGCTCCCTGGGATAGGCTCCAGGAGTAAGCGGTTGAAGATGGATGGATGGATGGATGGACGGATGGATATATATATATATATATATATATAACTATAACCACAATCAAAATGCGTTTATACCAGAGCGCAAATCAGGGATTGCTAACTTCTCATAATAATAACCGGAGCTAGTTTCATTCGCTAACTTAACGTCATTTCTATGTTTATCTTAACGTGCTCGTTCGAACCTAACACGTACATTATATCTAAAATAACAACTTAATCTAATACTTGTCAAAATGTATTGTTGTTTAACAAAGAAAATCATATCATTGATATGGTGAAGCGTTCTTTTAGGTGGCATCATTTTATAGAAGGAGTTTCCAGTGTCAGGGCTTTGTAAGAGTTGGGAAATTCTACGCTTTGAGTTTGCTGGGGGGGAAATGGTGACTGTTTATAGCTGCTATAACGCATGTCAGGACGTTAAACATAGCTATAAATGGATAAAAATTATGTTCCTGTTTTCAAAATAAATATAATTATTGATCAATTGATTTAATGAAACGTGTTGTGGTGTGCTGTTATGTGAAAGCAATCGACTTAGTTGATCATTTTCGGATAACAGCGCACTATAACGTTGTTATATAGATAATAAATGTAGATTTATTCCCTACATAACGTTCTGAATGGCCTTTAGAACATTTTTTTTAAATGCTCAAGCAGTTAGAAATGTTACTTACTGCTCCACGCAAGGTCAAAAATAATAACAAACAAACAAACAAACAAAAAAAAAAGCGCTAATGAAATCACTTTAATGTCTGCCTCCACTCAAGTGTCTATCGTGAGCCAAGTCCATGACTGCCAGAGGCAAAACTAAGCACGTGTCTCCTGAGTACACCAGAAGTCCAGGAGCGAGAAGTTCTGTGAAGAAGTAAGGAACCACAACAGGGTAGTGCATGTATCAGGTCTTTGGTAGCCTGCTTCCTACAGAAACACATCCAGAGACTCAAGATGGCATAAAGATACTTCTCTGCTCCATTACTCCATCTTAACAGTGTTATAACATTAAATGACACTGCGTGAGGATGCATGAATTTAAACTCGAAGTCAGCGTGAAAGTAAAAACATTTTTGTCCCTTTCCCGGATGCCGTGAAATGATTACGTGATGAGGCAACACTTTGAAAATATCACCCAAGCAGCACTCATGTCTGATCAAGAGCTTGTATTTTGAAACATTTTGAAGCTATTTTAATGAGAGTAGACTAGCGCACAGACAGACCCACGCGACCGGCTTCTCCGTTCTTTTGATCATGGCGCTATTTTGGATGCACGTGCTCGGACTGCTTTTGGACTCCAGCTGTAGATATGCATCGGCAGCGCAATGAGAACTCAATAAGGGCACGATAGTCATTTTGTAGCATTAAACTCGTGTCCTGCTTTGCTCTTCAGTCTAAGCACTACGGAATTATTTATTTGGTTTGCTTAATTAGATGTTATGTAACGTAATGATTTCACCTGGAGATACTTTATTCGGTGCTTTTGGGCGCCATGGAGAGCACGGTCAGCATGCACTAGAGTACTAATGCTGGAATTCTAAAAACATGAAGTATGTTGAAGAGCTACTGTAGGTCAACCTATAATACCTTGTCTCGCTGATACCGAAGCCCTATTTATGCACAAATAGCAATATGTTAAAGTGTTAACCACTAACATTACTCAGTGATGGCTGGCTGTGAGATGAAAATCCATCAATATCCCAACAATGAATCTATTAGTGTTGAGCTGAGCATTATATCTCAAGGTCTTGATGGCGTAAAAAGAAGGATTTGTATTTGTGATTTCTATTTATTTATTTATTTTAAGTTGAATAATACTCTGCTGGGTTCATACAGTATCTCTGAATGCCGAACAAAACACGAAAGTGAACAAAAAAGTCGCATTCCAACACAAAATCTACGGTTCTGTCGCCTGTCCTTTTGTGTAAGTTCTTCTTTAATTGGACAACGTCTGCTTCACTACTTTTACTTTCTCATCCGGCAAAGAATCCACCTTGTTCACGCTCATTACACCCACAACGGTTATATTTCACATGCACCTTCTCAGTCACCGCTGATGACATGTTATGAATGTGTGTGGAAGAAATGTCAGAGGAAATAGAGAAGAAATTGAATCTGTTTAATTGGAATCACTTGACATGACTGTCACTGATAGGCCTGGGCTAGAAAGAAATCATGCCTCACTTCTTTCTAGCATTCGGTGTGTTTTTCTTACAACCCTCGGTGGTGCTGTTGCTCTTCCATCCATCCATCCATCCATCCATCCATCCATCTTCAACCGCATACTCCTTTTCAGGGTCACGGGGGAACCTGGAGCCTATCCCAGGGAGCATCGGGCACAAGGCAGGATACACCCTGGACAGGGTGCCAGTCCATCGCAGGGCACAATCACGTACAAATTCATACACTACTGACACTTTAGACACGCCAGTCAGCCCACCATGCATGTCTTTGGACTGGGGGAGGAAACCGGAGTACCCGGAGGAAACCCCTGGCACACGGAGAGAACATGCAAACTCCGCACACACATGGCCCTGGCGGGACTCGAACGCCGGACCCTGTAGGTGTGAGGCGGACGTGCTAACCACTAAGCCGCCATGCGCCCCAGGTTTTTAAAAAAATGTCTTAAGAACGTTTTTTTCTTGGTGATTATTATTATTATTGTATTTTTTTTTTAAATAAAAAGGATTTCATTTTGTTGTTTATTTAGTGCTGCCCTGAATAAAATATTTCACATAACAGATGTTTACATATACGGTACCCTCCACTAATATTGGCACCCTTGGTAAATATGAGTAAAGAAGGCAGGGAAAATTGTCTTTATTGTTTAACCTTTTGATCTTTTGTTAAAAAAAATCACAAAAATACTCTGCTCTCATGGATATCAAATCTTTTATTTTAAAAATATAGGTGTGAAACATTTATTGGCTTGCTTTCAGTCAATACTTTGTGCTACCTCCCCTTGCCAAGATAACAGCTCCGAGTCTTCTCAGGTTGAAGAATACATGGCGAGGGATCTAAGATCATTCATCCATACAGAATCTCTCCAGATCCTTCAAATTTCGAGGTCCATGCTGGTGGACTCTGCTCTTCAGTTCACCCAACAGGTTTTCTATGGGGTTCAGGTCAGGGGGCTGCGATGGCTTTGGCAGGACCTTGATTTTCCGGTCAGTAAACCACTTCAGTAGCCACTTCCCATCTTGTGAAGCTCAACAACCTTTTGCAGCACATCACAGTTATATTCTTTGGTCTTATCCATTGTTATGAATGATAGGTCTTTCTTTTTCAAAATCTTCAGCATGTTTGACCTCTTTCCAACAGCGGCTATATAATGCTGCGATCCATCTTTTCACACTGAGGACGACTGAGGGACTCGTACACGACTATTACAAGAGGTGAAAACCTTCACTGATGCTCAAGGCAACACGATACATTAAGAGCCGGGGGGTGTAAACGTTTGAACAGGATAATTTTGATGCAAGATTTTATTGGCACCATCTGGAACAGTGAGACTGAAAAGACTGAATTTCCAGGTCATGGGCGGAAAAAAAAGAAAAGCTATAAAGACATTCCTTGAGTACTCAAGCGGTGGTCCATAACACAAGAACAAATCCAAATGATAATCTCAGAGAGGATATCGAAAAAGATTGACCTTAGCGGGAGGGATGTTAACTCTGCCAACAGCTTGTCGGAGATCAGTTGCACAACAGATGCACAACAGCAAGGCGTCTCCATTGTGATTAATGAGTCTTTGGGGAGTGAAGTCAGACTGTGAATATGGAGCTGCCACACAAACACATAACACACACACACACACACACACACACACACACACACACACACACACACACACACACATTCAAGGCATACCACTGCTATGCTAATGGATAGCAAATTTACATTTGTACTGACTGTCTAATGCTAACTAATACCCATTTAACAAGAACAAAGCAGGAGCTAGAGGCTGTATTAGTCAGCTTTTAGTTGTATTTAAAGACTGCATTTGTGTTCTCGAGCTATTCAGAGAGAAAGTCCTTTCACACAGCATCTCTTTCCAGGAAAAAGCCAGAAAAAGACGTGAAAGAAAGAGATTAAAAGAGATTCCATCAGTGAGTGACCTTTAGCTTCAGAGAGCATGACAGTGCCCTGTTAGTCATGAAGCACCTGGGTTCCCGGTCTCACTGGGGAATTGTGCACGTCACGACAGTCTGGGAAAACATGTCGGAATGTCGCTACAAGTGAATTCTGGAAATAAGCCAAAAGAAAAAAAACGATGAAAAATGTGAGACACTACAGTAAGTATGGAGTCATTTTCCTTCAGAAACCTTATAAAGCACTTTAACTAGAGTGCAAACACCAGTACAATCGTTTTGCTCCATATTAAGTGCCGAATATTTTGAGTCCCTTCATAATTCAAAACGAATTAACACAAAATCACGGAAACTCAGATAGCAGATATATTCAGAGGAGCTTGCGATTTTTCAAAATTACCGCAGATTTTCCACCGATTTGGGCGAAGACGTGTCATGTGACATCATCACAATGCGCATTCAGCCATCACGTGCGTCGAAAACGAGTACAGCTAAAAGGTCTCACTCACCAATCACTGCGAAGGACAGCACAACATTTGTTTTTGTGCAATTACAATTGCACCAATTAAAAAAAAAAATCACATCAGTTGCTAGATGACTTGTATTTATAATGTGTGTATATATATATATATATATATATATATATATATTTATATATATATATGAAAATAAATAAGTTGTGTCTGCATATCTGGTTTTTTACAATATAGTTATAAGTTTTTACTATTTTTTTTTTCACAGTAAAAGTTCCAATATAAAAACAATTGCAATAATATCAATGACTAGCGAAGACTGATTTGTTTTATTGGTATTTTTTTGTTGTTGTTTTTTTTTATTTTTAACTGATCCTGTTCACCTGTAGTATCTGCCATCAAACCGAATTGATTAGGATTACGTACGTTTCACCATGACACGCAAGCTTGAAAACTTGATCAAATCGTGGCGTTCTCTGTGTCAGGAAATCACACGTTAGCTAGCAAGGTTTTAAGCAGCGCGTTTGTTAAACTGTCCCCTTACACAACAAAGGAAAACATGTCCATGTCATTCTGGTAAAAGACTGTATAGTGTCGAGTGTGAAATGCCAAGCACAGGTGCGATGTACTGTATATTACCAACATTTTGGTCAAAACCCAATTTTTCATTATTCTTGGCTGTTGGCTAGAATTCAACCAACACAACACCATTTTTTTTTACAGGCTGGCTCACAAATGTCAAAATGTGAAGGATTTTCCCAGGGTCGCAACATTATTTAGCTTGTCCATTTGTCTAACACATGTTTGTATTCATTAGCCCTTCATTATTTGTATTAGGAGAGTCTGCCAAGTTTAGGATCCTCTGCTTTGGAGTAAGTACAGGTTCACAGCAAGCAAACACAGAGGTGAAGCACATTAACACCATGCGTATTGATGAATAAATGTGGATAAAAACTACAACAAATGTCATGGTAACATCTGCAACCATCTCTCTCTCTCTCTCTCTCTCTCTCTCTCTCTCTCTCTCTCTCTCTCTCTCACTTATCTGTTGATGTCAGACTTATGCGTAATGCTCAATAATTGACATTTTAAAGCTCACCATCTTTGATTCAGAAAGGGCACAGGTTTCATTTATGCAAAATATATACAGTTCTATATTCCCCCTCCCACCTGCTGTTGCAGGGTGAGATGAGTAAGCTATTTGTCTGCTAATGGCATGATTTTTATTTATTTCTATTTTTGTTTTCAAAGCTCGCTGATGCAGGTGGATAAGCCATACCACACAGCGTGTGTTTTTTGGACATCTGTAATTGGCATCTCTAATGCAAACTCTACATCTGGTTCATCTGGTGTTATAGACTGGAAAACACAAAGCCATGTGGATTGTGGCTCCAGGCTTGCAGAGGGGTTTTTAGATACAAAACGTTTCCCACGGAAATGTAAATCAAGTTGCGCTTGAAGAAGTTATGCAGATATGTGGAAATGCAAAATGGGGGTTATTTAAACTATATTTAAACACTGAATATGTGGCAGTGGGCTGCCTATTTGAAACTAGTACGAAAGGAGATATTTATTATAATGTGCACGAACGCGAGCTGGCAGAAAACGTTTCTCTAGTATGAACGGGGAAAATAGCAGTGTAACATCAGCACTGCCCAGAGACTTCAACAAATATGAATGGTAGGGGTGCCAAAACTTTTGGAACTGGTGTTTTTGTTGTTTTTTTTTCTCTACTGTTCAACCTGTTCTGCTTGATCAAACACTTGTTTCAAATGTTCATATTTTTAGGTTAAAATAAAAGGAATACATTCTTGTATGAATGTAGTATAACAAGAATAACAATATTTTTTTGTTGCACAGACATTTCATATCTTTATTTTCACAAAGTACAAACTGCTTTGTCCACGTTCAGTTTTACTCATAATTACACTCAATTATCAATCAGTTAGTAAATGTCGGTGTAAATGTTTTCATAGTCCAAACTGAACAAAAAAAAAAAAAAAATACATGCCACTGATTTAATTCATACTAATGTGCATATGTTAATGAATGCCAATCACCTTTAAATTACAAGCGTGTTAAAGGCACGGCAGTTTTTATTATGTCCATAAAACATCTAGCTCACATAAAGTTAAAACCTCAAACTCAAAAGGATTACACAGAGACTGTGGATTAAAGTGCTGTGCATGATAAATCTTCCAGGAATATTTATATATTTCATGATATCTTTTCATGTGACAACACTGAAGAAATGACACTGTGCTACAATGTAAAGTAGTTAGTGTACAGCTTGTGTAACAGTGTAAATTTACTGTCCCCTCAAAATAACTCAACACACAGACATTAATGGCTAAACCGCTGGCAACAAAAGTGAGTACACCCCTAAGTGAAAATGTCCAAATTGGGCTGAATTAGCCATTTTCTCTCCCCGGTGTCATGTGACTTGTTAGTGTTACAAGGTCTCTGGTGTGAATGGCGAGCAGGTGTGTTAAATTTGGTGTCATCGCTCTCACACTCCCTCATACTGGTCACTGGAAGTTTAACATGGCACCTAATGGCAAAGAACTCTCTGAGGATCTGAAAAAAAGAATTGTTGCTCTACATAAAGATGGCCTAGGCTATAAGAAGATATGAACTGCAGCATGGTGGCCAAGACCATACAGTGGTTTAACAGGACAGGTTCCACTCAGAACAAGCCTTGCCATGGTCCACCAAAGAAGTTGAGTACACGTGCTCAGCATCATATCCAGAGGTTGTCTTTAGGAAATAAACGTATGAGTGCTACCAGCATTGCCTGCAGAGGTTGAAGGGGTGGGGGGTCAGCCTGTCAGTGCTCAGACCATACGCCGCACACTGCATCAAATTGGTCTGCATGGCTGTCGTCCCAGAAGGAAGCCTCTTCTAAAGATGATGCACAAGAAAGCCCACAGACAGTTTGCTGAACAGAAGCAGACTAAGGACATGGATTACTGGAACCATGTCCTGTGGTCTGATGAGACCAAGATAACCTTATTTGGTTCAGATGGAGTCAAGCGTGTGTGGCAGCAACCAGGTGAGGAATACAAAGACAAGTGTGTCTTGCCTACAGTCAAGCATGGTGGTGGGAGTGTCATGGTCTGGGGCTGCATGAGTGCTGCCGGCACTGGGGAGCTACAGTTCATTGAGGGAACCATGAATGCCAACATGTACTGTGACATACTGAAGCAGAGCATGATCAGTATGCAGTATTCCAGCATGATAACGACCCAAAACACACCTCCAAGATGTCCACTGACTTGCTAAAGAAGCTGAAAGTGAAGGTGATGGACTGGCCAAGCATGTCTCCAGACCTAAACCCTATTGAGCATCTGAGGGGCATCCTCAAACGGAAGGTGGAGGAGCACAAGGTCTCTAACATCCACCAGCTCCGTGATGTCGTCATGGAGGAGTGGAAGAGGACTCCAGTGGTAAACTGTGAAGCTCTGGTGAACTCCATGCCCAAGAGGGTTAAGGCCGTGCTGGAAAATAATGGTGCCACACAAAATATTGACACTTTGAGCCCAATTTGCACATTTGCACTTAGGGGTGTACTCACTTTTGTTGCCAGTGGTTTAGACGTTAATGTCTGTGTGTTGAGTTATTTTGAGGGGACAGTAAATTTACACTGTTACACAAGCTGTACACTCACTACTTTACATTGTAGCAAAGTGTCATTTCTTCAGTGTTGTCACATGAAAAGATATCATCAAATATTTACACAAATGTCAGGGGTGTACTCACTTTTGTGAGATACTGTATTTGCCTTAATTTCTGGATTTGCTTGGGATTATGTTCTTTCAAGTCATTAATATCAAATATTTTCAATGTGACAAATTGCTTTTGTTCATTAGCCTTCTCTGTTTGATTATCCTTACTAATGAAGGTCTTGGAGATCAGCCACCTTCCAGAGTTCAAATTAAATTAGAGTAGATTTGGGGTAAATCTATAACGACTTAAACGGCTTAAAAGTACTCTTTTTCCCCTTCTCCTTTTGCATGGTTAGTTTTCTGCAGTCTGTCACACTTCATCTCTGTAATGTCGCAATGAGGTCACGACTTACATGACTCCATTGTTTCACCAATTCAACCTTTTCTTTCCTGTCACATTGAAGTTGACATTTATAAAGTACCGGTGATTCAGCAAAAGCTAAGATGTCACTGGCCACATACTGATGATGTACTTTCCTTACATCCATCCATCTATACTGCTTTATCCTTTTCTTCAGGGTCACGGGGAACCTTTCCCAGGAGACACCTGGCACAAGGCGGGGTACACCCTGGACAGGGTGCCAATCCATCAGAGGGCACAATCACGTACAAATTCATACACTACTGACACTTTAGACATGCCAGTCAGCCTACCATGCATGTCTTTGGACTGGGGGAGGAAACCGGAGTACCTGGAGGACACTCCCACAGCACGGGGAGAACATGCAAACGCACACACACATGGCCATGTTGGGAATCGAACCCCCGACCCTGGAGGTGTGAGGCGAACGTGCTAACCACTAAGCCACCATGCACCCACTTTCCTTACAGAATATACAAAATAATAGCTATCTGTGTGTTGATCTGGAATCCCCCGATGTCTCTATCGATAAATTCTAGCAAACAGAAAAAGAATTCAGCTTTGTCAAGAATAGGGTCTTTTATCAATAGGGCAAATTTTGATTCCTCAGGAGCCATAAAATATATTTCACCAAAACTACATGCAAATGTTACTATTTACCTTTCAACCATATCTTTGACGACTATGGTTGTAAAAACATTCAGTCTGCCTAAAGATATCTAAAATCTTGCTAGCTTGCTTGCTAAGTGCAATTTCCTCACACTAAACGTTGGTTTGGATAGCTACGTGCTTAGACACAATCCTAATAAATTCAGTCTACGCTGCATCCAGAGTGAAATCTTTAACTCTTTAAATTGCTAGAACTTTAGTTTTGGTACCAAAGGTTTTCCCAGGCAGACACATATAGAACATGCTGACTAGTTTGATGTCTGAATAAATGCGAACACTTCAGATTACTTGAAGAACACTCCAAACTTGAGAAAATGCTGCAGAAAATAAGTGGTAGTGTCTGTGTTAACTGTGGTGGTGTCTATGTGTTCGTTTTAATAAATGTTACCTCCATTCAATTACACTGAAAGGTTGACGCTCAGAAATTGGTACTAAATTGTACCTGCTGGAAATTTGTTGCCTTCTACTGGTGGCATGTTATGTCTAGTAGATACCACTAAGGACCAGTAATGGTAAAGTAATGGTAATAGTTTCAAAACCTCAACACCTCAGTTGATGGTGTGTAATGGTATTTGTAGTGGAAACTATTAGAATTTCTGTGATGGTTTCTATTGATTTTTTTTTAACATGGAACACAAAGCAAACCAGTACCAACAGCAAAATACGTACAAAAAGCTCAGAAAAGTTCTTTTCATAACTACATAATTGAAAAAAAATCACCATGTGACTAGTTTTCCCAGACTAGTTTACTCTCTGAAAAATTGCGAAGACTTCAGATTACTTGAAGAACTTGAAGAAAATTTTTAATTAAGTGGTGGTGTCTTTGTTACCATAACCTCTAGCTAGCAAGTAAAGAATGCTTAATGTTCTTCGTTAATACATGGTTTTAAACAATTTTACCTCCATTTAATTACATCGAATGGTTGACGCTCAGAAATTGGTACTAAAATATCGGCATGATCCTGTAGGTTCATTCTGTAGAACATCAAGAAAATCAGACGCTACCTCACTGAACAGGCTACACAGATACTAGTCCAGGCTCTTATTATCTCAAAACTGGACTACTGCAACTCACTACTCTCGGGCTTCACAGCAGCTTCATCAAACCCCTTCAGATGATTCAGAATGCAGCAGCACGCATCGTCTTCAACCAGCCCAAAAGAACCCATGTCACACCCCTCTTCATCTCCCTCCACTGGCTTCCTGTAGACTCCCGTATCAAATTCAAGGCCATGATGTTCACGTAAAAGACCTTATCTCGAACACCACTCTCCTACCTCAACTCTCTCCTGAAGGCTTACGTTCCCTCACACAATCTGAGATCGGTTAACGACCTACGCTTAGTAATGTCTACTCATCTTGGCTCAAGGTCCCTTTCAAGAACCTTCACACTAACTGTCCCTCAGTGGTGGAATGACCTTCCAACCTCAATCCGGACCGCAGAATCTGTCACCATCTTCAAAAAACAGCTAAATACCCAACTCTTCCGGCAACACGTAACTAACCCCTAAAACCAACCCCACTTTATTAAAAATAAATAAAAACAACTTCCTCTGGCTCTTATGCCTCTACTCTGTGCACTCTCCTTTTCTAGAATTCAATTAAAGGATCTTGTATGGTAGCACTACTTGTATTGTTCTCTGCTTGATATATCGCTTTGCTTGTATTTCCTCATTTGAAGTCGCTTTGGATAAAAGCGTGCGCTAAATGAATAAATGTAAATAAATGTAAATTGTACCATTCCCTGTCACTACGGCGGTACCTTCAAATGTTCACCTTTTCTACATGTAGCACATACTGTGTTTTACTCTAAAATGCCATCAGTGTCCAGTTACCACCCTTCCCCAGTGACAAGGACAGGTACAGTATTCTTTAGCAACCTTTTTCTGAGAGGATCTGGAGCTTATTCTGAAATGTATATCTGATCCTCTATACTGAGTAGCTGTTGTTATAATAGTTTCTTACTCTTACTCAATGACTTATTTGTATGACTAAAGTTTGCTTCTACTTAAATCATTGCTTTTGACATGAAGTGTGATTGTGGACCTGTACAAAGGGAGAAGAACAACAGCGAGTAGCTTAGCAACAAGCAAGCTGGCTAACGGATAACTCTAGTGTTGATAATTATGTTTTTAATCAGTGAAGTGTATAGTCATTAGCTGCATTTACATGAACAACAATAATCCACTCTTAACCCGATTAAGACCATACTTTGATTAAGAAACTACCATGTAAACAGCAATTTTTACTTACTTTAATCTGATTAAGGTCATACTCGAATTAAGCTCTAATGGAATGAAGACAGGTGGAGTACTCCTGTTTTAGTCGCATTATGGACGTGTATTACAGACATGTAAACTCCTTAATCACATTATGAACATCGTGTGAGAGTTTTCACCGCATTTTATGACAGGACACGATCACACACGGCAGTTTTACATTTTACGGTACAAGAGAGTTCGGCTGCGTCCCAAACCGCATACTTTCCTATTATAGGCCTGTAGTGGGGGAAAATACACGTATCTCGGCTACTATATAGACGGTGAGTACGCGGTTTGAGACGCAGCCCACGGCTTCAAGCAGTCGTCTATTAGCATGACAAATAATTAACTGCACTCAAAGCGTTAGTAAAAAAATAAAATAAAAACACCCAAAACTGGATACGGTACCATAACGAAGACGAACTGTATGTTGATACGTGAAATTCTGGAGGCATGGTGTGGTGACGTAATGATGCATGACGTTAATCTAATTATGTTCTATAACATGTAAAACGGGTACATGATAGGAGGATTCTAAAAGCGACTCATGAAAACACTTTAATCACATTATTATCTTAATCAGAGTAAGGTCAATAATTAGATTACTGCTGTCCATGGAAACGTAGTCAATTATATATGTAACCAAGTACCTAATATCAAAACTGCTATAAACTCATATAAAAGTCGAGAATAATAATAATCAATTTGTATAGCGCTTTTTTACAATGGTACATTGTCTCAAAGCAGCTTTACAGAAATATCATTTTTACATTTACAAGCGACTTACTAACGAGATCACATTCACACACCAATGGTAGCAGAGCTGCCAGCTTGCCATTGGGAGCAACTTAGGGTTCAGTGTCTTGCCCAAGGACACTTCGGCATGTGGAGTCACCCGGGCCGGGATTCGAACCACCAACCCCACGGTTAGTGGATTAGTGGACAACCCGCTCTACCAACTGAGCCACAGCCGCCCAAGAATGGGTTAGGGTTTACACTGTTCAGATTATGAGCGGCCATATTGATGCTGTAAAATCTCCAGGAGCTGCAAAATAGATTTGAAACAATAATGCCTCCACTCTTTCCAGTCAGAGAGAAAGAGAGAGAGTAATCACAGCCTTTAAAAGTTTAAAACTAGGTTGTGTTTGTGTTGGGATTGGAAACCTGGCCTAGAATGCATCCTGTACCAAGTCTACTATTTAAGTGTTTGTAGTCTACTTTCGATGTTTACTTACTATCAGGGGTTAAAATGGACTTTGAAAGGCGACGGGGGGTCATTGAGTAGACCTGCATTAAATATGAATGTAGAGTTAGCTACTATATAGGTGGCATTTTGGCTCTCCACACACAAGCTAACATAAAGCGAATTAATTTAGACAGTGGATAAGATGGAAGCTAAGTTCAACACAAAAAGTATTTGCTTGTCATATTTCAATTGATTCACTTAGCACTGAATCTGTGTTCATGAGTTCAGATTACACTATAGGCTAGTTAGCTAGCCTAATCACCAAGCCAAGAAGCTAGATACATTACTGTATCTAATTAGCTAAACACAGCCAGTGAACTCATCAGCGCTCATAAATTCAACTTGATTTGTAGTGATTTACATTCCTGCCCCTACGTGTTCGTAAACCTTGTGTCATAAGGTGACGATTTCGCATCAGACAGTTTGATTCGAATTCCTAACAAATCTAATCTTTAACAGATGAAACAGTGATAATCTGATAATGTACTCTATCTGCTGCTACGTGTACTTCGTTTTTATTAAGCCAGGTTGTTTTGTGACAGTTAGCGATTAGCATTCAGCTAGTCTGGTATTGTTTTGGGAGTTATTTTCATGCTAGCTAGCATTTAAAGCTGTTCTTAGTTGGCTGTAGCTCATGTTTCCCGGTGTTGCTCGATCGAAGTAACTGAATGTGACTGTGGCTCAGTCGGTAGAGCGGGTTGTCCACTAATCATATGGTTGGTGGTTCGAATCCCGGCCCGGGTGATCCCATGCCGAAGTGTCCTTGGGCAAGACACTGAACCCTAAGTTGCTCCTGATGGCAAGCTAGCACCTTGCATGCAGCTCTGATAACATTGGTGTGTGAGTGTGCTTTGTAAGTTACTTTGGATAAAAGTGTCTAATAAATGTAAATGAATCGTTTTTTGTACATTTACTTTCATATTTTAAGAACATTTAAGTAAACTTCACCCTGAGTGAAGCATTTGAAGCAGATTTAAACAGATGTGATACCCACTGTTTTTAGAAAAAAGGTACTAAATCGAATCGTTAAGGTAAAAACACTTACCACGGAAATGGTATCCTCAAGGGGACATCTACAGTGCCATCTTAGAGGAACATAGTTAATGCACATAATTGGACCTTAAGGACCACTGCATGCCTTTAACATTAAATTTACATTGATTGCACCCCGGAGAACACAAATGTACTCGCAGTAGGACAGCAAGAGGAAAAAATATGGGTGTATAGGATCTCCAGAGCCTGATTATGGTTTGGAATAAAATGAATCTTAGCCTTCACTTCACATGCTGCAGCTTATTTTTATTCCTGTTAGTATAACACAGGATATATTTAGCTCCAGCTCTACAGCGGTAAACTGTGAAAGGAATAATAAAAGAATAATCAAGCCCAAACAAAAGTGAATTTATCTCTGTAGGTCTGGAAATGGAACCAAATCTCACCCTCTGGATATGTTTTTTCACCCAGATAACATACCTAACCCTCATGATGAAGGGTTTATGATGATAAATAAATTCAAACAGGTGTGTTGAATTAGAAAAGAACATAAATGCAGCTCAAGCCACAGTCGGGATTGGTCTTGGGAACTGCTGGAGTGCTGGAGTAGGAGCTTTATTTATTTTGGACTAGATCCAAGCTCAGGTATGGACCCAACATTTCTACACAGCGATCACTGAAGATCATTGACCATTGCTAAAATCACAGCAAAGTGCTCACAGTATGGCTCATGGAATTATGGGTACAATGCGGAACAATTTCAACTCAGAGATTAAAGTCTCGCTAAAACAACTGACGTTGCTTTACACAGTGCAATTTTCATCACGATAATGGAGTCAGATAAACGTGTAAATTATGAATGCATTCCTTGGTTGCTTGGAGTTAAAAGTGGTGGTCATGTGGTGCATATGTAGTGATTAGTCTGTTTGAATAAGAGCCTGGTGTATTTTCCTGTGGTGTATTTTCGGTGTGGTACTTTAATCAGGTGAGAACACAGCAATCACACTCAGATGCAGACTAAAACAGCCAGTATATGAGTGTATATGTGAGGTCTTCTAGTCAGGTTCAAAATGAACTCTAGCATGATTTGATTGCTGTGAGAACACGATTCGACTCTGTATCAACCCGACTGCAGAAAGCGAACAAAACAAGGCTCCTACCAATACGTTATTGTTTCTACAGTAACAACTGGCTCACAATTAACTCCCTACTGCATGAATTATTACATTTGCATAAAAAAAACCCAAAAAACGTTTTTAAGGATTAAGTTGGTAAATTGTCGCCGTATGGCAACAGTGTGCAATAGTGGAACATATCATATAGTCAAAAATAACACTAATTGTATGATATTACAATTCCAATTACTGCATTTTGAGAGTTTATTTTGCCACCTAGTAACCATCCATCCATCCATCCATCTTCAACCGCTTACTCCTTTTCAGGGTCACGGGGGAACATGGAGCCTATCCCAGGGAGCATCGGGCACAAGGCGGGGTACCTAGTAACCATGTAAAAGTTATATCTTAGTTGTAAAAAGTGTGTGGATGGATTTACTCCTTCAAAACACCTACCGAAAATTTGATCCAAACATGTTTTGGGTGAATTATCTGTTTAATTCTTTATGTGACAACATGAAAATTAGAAAATGTCTGAAATTACAACAGTTTTTCTTACTTTGAACATGAAAAATGTAATAAATATACTATTGGGGGCGCACGGTGGCTTAGTGGTTAGCACGTCCGCCTCACACCTCCAGGGTCCAGGGTTCGAGTCTCGCCAGGGCCATGTGTGTACGGAGCCTGCATGTTCTCCCCGTATGTCGGGGGTTTCCTCCGGGTACTCCGGTTTCCTACACCAGTCCAAAGACATGCATGTTAGGCTGATTGGCGTGTCTAAAGTGTCCATAGTGTATGAATGGGTGTGTGAGTGTGTATGTGATTGTGCCCTGCGATGGACTGGCACCCTGTCCAGGGTGTACCCCGCCTTGTGCCAGATGCTCCCTGGGATAGGCTCCATGTTCCCTCGTGACCCTGAAAAGGAGTAAGCGGTCGAAGATGGATGGATGGATGGATATACTATTCAAGAAGCGTAGAGTCTTTTTGTTTTATTGCCTTTCAAAACCTTGGAGGTAAATTAATTATGGCAACATTGCGAAAGAAAGGGTTCATCATCCAGAACTGTATGAATACAGCATACAGTTGCAATCAGAATTATCCAATCAATGGGCTAAGATTCCTCAGGAATGCTGCAGAAGCTATGGATCTTGTTTGCAGCAGCTCATAACAGCAAAACGAGCTCTACTAAGCACTAAAGATGCTCGCAATGAAGGGGTTGAATAATTTTGAGACTGGAGAAATCATTTTCAGTTGAATTTGTGGAAAGCATTCGTCGTGTTGAACCATTTCAATCGCTTTTGTTTGATTTGTTCATCGCAAAGTCTGTACGTTTTGACAATAAACCTGATTTGCATGGGGGGGGGGTGAATCATTTTGATTGCAATTGTATTTAATCACTTATCTAATGTTATGACCCGTAACGTTATTTATAAAGC